>BMAV01027440.1:7431-22724 GCA_019973955.1 Trichonephila inaurata madagascariensis | reverse complement strand
AGTTATGGCAATAAACCCACCTGTTGCTTAAGTTTTGCACACCAGTGTATAAAATCGCTTTCCGTGGAAGAACTGTGACGTGTGCAAATGTGAGCTGCTACCTAAAGTCAAGCGAAGAGAGAGAGAGAGAGTCGATTATCGTCAGGCTGATACTGAAGTTAAAGTGTTTCAGTAAGGAGATAGCCCAATAGAGAATAATAATTAGTGCTGTGGAATTAACCATCACAGAAAAGTGATCCAATTAATTATTATAGATATTTGGGTAGGAATTCCAGTTGCTGAATGGTAGTGTATCGCGTTTCCACTCCACAGGTAGGGGCCTCAAATCCCAGGCTGGGCAAGGTCAACTCTGCCTTTCATCACTTGACTGGGTCGAATAAATGAGTACCAAGTTTGCTTGGGAACTGAGCCCTGGGGGGAGGGGGTTCATGACAAACTGACCAATTGACCCAAACATTTGCACATGCAGCCCAGCGCCTAAGGTTACCTAAACTGAGATAGGCACAGTAGGCTTTGGCCCTCATGGGCTGTTGCGCCACTGAGTTCAATTCAGTATTTAGGTACGAAATTAAGTTGATCGCTCCCTTAGCTTAACCCCTTAACTGCCGAGAAAAAGTTACGAAATTCATCCCACAGTTTCACCGTTTTTCCCCCAGGCGCGCGTTGTTACTTGGTTTATTGGGAGGAAATAAAAGGCGCATGTTTTCACTTTCAAGAATTGTTTGCTTTCACTTTAAAAAAAGAAAGAAAAGGATAAAAAGTAATAAAAGGAAAATAAAAAAAAATAATTCCTAGAATCAACGATATAATAAAAATAAATTAAAACATCTGTTCTGTGATATATCCTGAAAGATGGTTGAAAACATAAACCATTATCACATTCCATGCATTCGAACAAAAAATAAACAAAAGCTCCTATTACACACTGTAAGCGAAAATGACAGCAAATGAAAAGTAGAAGAAAAGGGCACTCAAATGAAAAAACAAGAAAAACTGCTTAACTATGAATTTCATGTGGTTCCTAGAATTTACCCTTTCAAATTCCTTACCCACCTCTTCACATAAATAAGTAAATTTTTTAGAAGTACTGTCAATGTCATTTTATTCTACTCCAAAGCCGTGTGACTAGTTTTAAACAGAGCAGCACAATGCAAAAAGTCTTCCTTTGGAAGGACGAGTATACACGTCCGGGGCACTAAAGGGACCAGCTCAGGAGGACGTGTATACACGCCCGCGGCACTTAAGGGGTTTAGATAAAATTGGTAGTAAATTGATGCGTAAAAGAAAGATGTTGATTATATTAAAATGCCTCTTAATGCTGTGCATCCAAAATAAATCTGTTAAATAGGTAAAATCTAATTTTCCCCTGATTAAATTTTCTTCTAAAATTGGTCACGATCTGGTTTAATGCGAACAACTATTTTGTACCCCCATTTATACCTCATGGACCCCAAAATTATTTTGCTAGACCCCTTAGGTTGTCATAGACTCCTGGGGGTCTATATAGATCACTTTGGGAATCACTGCTCTAATTGATTTAAGAGAATCTTCAAGCAGAAAATCTTCCCCGAGAACTGAAGAAAAGCTACAATCTCTAATCATAGAACGGATGCAGTAATATTAACAGTAATAATATCCTGAAGGTATTTATAACGATAAAAATAATAATTATAATTATCGAATACAAGCATATTATTATATTACGAACACACATTGCAAAAGTAATCATTCAGAAATACTTAACAAATAACCTTTCACAATATTCATTATCTAGACTAAGAATGTGCTAAGAAATGCTTCTATTCTGTAGAAAGTTCGTTATATGAAACAGATAATTCAATTTCCAAATTATACTCCTACTATAACAACTACATATTTAACACACTTTGCTTCAAGACACATTCAGTACCATAACATTAAACTTTTTTCACTGTCACTGTCCTTAGATTAGATGAAATTATTATAAATATTCTAATCTCATAATCTAAATATTTAGTTAGAGTAAATGCTTATTCCAGTTTCGTCGGAGCCACCGGAGAATTTTTAAACCAATTTGCTGCACGATGCGACGAATATTCAATTAAAACAAAACATTGCAACAAACATGCAGGGATAAGAACAATAATTCTCTAGGAAAATCAGAGTTTGTATTTCTTCAATTCATTATCATACTGTAAACACAACTCTAGCAAAGATGAAAAGAGAATTAAACATTAAGACGTTTTGCTTGTTATTGTTAGGTTAATAATTGCATTTGATTACTTTCCCCCTTCTAATAATAATTGAAGCGCACAATTGACTCCTAGTTTCATAAGTAAGCTTTTGTTTTAAATTCAGGTTCTAGTCGAGTAAATCAATTACAAGGTAATGTTTACAATAAGCATACTACTGAAATAAGTCATGATTTATTTTTCATTCATTTTGAAATAAATATTATTCTCTTTTTAAGTTAATATTATTTGAAACTATTGGTGTGATATAATGAAACAGGTTGTGTGTTCATATATTCATAGAAAATTAATCATTTAAAAACACCCACATATGATAAATTAAACATTTGTTTTGACTGAGCATTTCTTGATATTATGAGACTGTAAGGTTTAAGGTTTTTTAAGGTTATTGTTATGTAATTATTGTATTGAAAAACACTTTTACAGTCATCGCTCCTCGGTTTAAAAAGGACAGGATTTGAATTTCTAAAACAGAAGTATATTTATCCTTTATGCCTCTGTAACCCCTTGGAGTTGAATTCCTCAAACTCCCTTTTTGACGAATTGAGTTGAGTTGAGTTGAGTTTGGTGTCTTATGGCGCAAGAGCCAGTTTTGGCTATACTGCGCCAAATATTCATAGGTCTGTGGTCTGGACGGGAAAAGAAGAAAAGAAGAAATTGGATGACAAGATGGAGGGTCGAAAATAGAGAAGGATCACTGGGGTACCCCGGGGTCGTGACACCCGTGTTTACCATAGATAGTAAACCCCTTGGAAAAAGGAAAAGATCACTAGGGTACCTCGGGATTGTGACACCCGTACCCACCTAAAGAAGGTGAGCCCCCTGAGGGGTCTTTTTTGACGAATCTCTACTCTATAAAAGAAACATGCTTGTTAATTTCAAGTCTGTAGTTATAATTGCTCAAAAAGGGAATTTTTTTTAAATGTACAAGTATTATCGTATTTCTTCGCAAACCACTTTGGAAGTCATTTTCTGAAAAATCCGTTCGTAGCAGATATCTATTCAAAAAAAGGAAAATTGAAAGTTTTGTCTATAACACCTCCACAACTCCTCTTGGGAGCCAATTTTTACAAAATCCGTTCTTAGTGAATCTCTGCTAAGCAGAAAAAACATATCTACCGAATTTCAAGTTTTTGATAGTTAAAGAGCGGGAAATTCCTCGGTACTCGATCTACGCAAAACCAGTTCTTCAGGAATCTGCGCTCAATAAACGAAACATGGTTTCCAAATTTCAAGCCTATGGATGTAATAGTTCAAAAACGGGATCTTTTTATTTATATTACCCCTGTAACCCGGAAACCCTGCATTGGGGATCGAGCTGTTCTTAGCGAATCTCTACTCAATCAAAGAGACATGCTTGCAAGATTTTAAGTCTGTTGGTCAAAACGTTCCGGAGTGAAGGAATGTGAATTACTTTTCTCCAATATATGTTGCTTATATACTTAACATTGATGTAAATAAATTACTGTTAAATATGTATGGTTCAAACACTCGTATAAAACTTTAATGCATATAGCAAATTATCCTTGTTTGAATTTAACATAAATATAAAACTTTTGACTTTTAAGTATATTGTTTTCTTTTATCTGCGATACATGTAATCAAGAGTTATCTTTGTTGTAATTTGTATTTGCCGTACATCTTTCGCGAACATTTGTGGAGAAACAGAGATAGCATTAGTATGAGGAACAACTGAAGGAAAAGTTGTGAGCGACTTCCCCCTGAAGTCGCTCCCTCACCGTCCTGCCTACCTAAAGGTGTAGGAGGAAACAAAGCATGACCCGAAACTTCCATAATAATTCTTATTTATTATTATTCAAGCTCACTAATAAACCACAAGAGGAAGCCCTAGAAGTGATATAAAGAAAGCAATAACCCTGAGTGAACAAGTGCAAGTAAACAGATCAATTTATATAACTTAATCAATCTTAGCCTATAAATTCCGAATCCACTAATTTAGTATAGTGGCAAAACTCCGTTCTTAACTCGAGTTGCGTAGATCACTTAAATCTCACCTTAGTAATGCTGCACAACAGGTTCTCTGCTCCTTCTTTTTTACAATTACCAAACTCTGACTTTATATACTTTCTAACTAATGTGCATATCAGGGTTTCTTCTTGAGAGGGATGGCTGAGAATTAAACGAGAATGCTAGCCCAAAGATTCCCCAAGAGAATTAGTATGAAGGTCGCGTAAAGACCCGTCACAAAGTTATATTGTAAAATTAAAAATATTTATTTATGCTAATTCCTAACCTAATATGGTCCCAATTAGTAAATGAATGTCAGTTAATCCTAATTAATAATAATAAATATTTCATTTCTTAGCTAAGTGCAATCAGACAGAAAAATGGTTCTGAGTACTTGTAGAGCTCCTCACAAGGATAATAAACCTACAAGTCTTATGCCAAGATACGTAGATATTCCACAAAGTAACTTTCGCAAATATAATTTACACTATAATTATCTTCTAAGATTTCGCTATGAGCATTCTCCCGTGAACTCGTCTCGCTTAACTTTAAAACAATAAGAATACTTTGTACACCGAAAGAGATTCTCAACAATCAAACAATGCATGGAAAGGTTTTCCTCTTTGAGGATAGTAACCTAAAATACGCGAAGAGAATCGTTTACACATTTTATTTTTAAGCTTAGGCATTTTGAAATCACGAACCAACATCCCGCGCGCGAAAGGGATATCTTTAATCACACGATATCTTAGATGAATTGAAATTGAATTATGTACAGTTTCATATGAGTAGTATTATGGTAAAGGGTTATATATAATTAATGCCACAAATTTCTTTTTCATATTATCTTTGCCCTCTGAACCCTGATCCTGATGAATCTTGTGCACTTCTAGAACACATTAGTACACGTCTTGAAATGTAATTTCAATTTAGACATTGAAACGGAATACTGAAATCTATCTCATAGCAACCACACAGGGAAAAGTATGTTCTGATAAAATGCAGCATGCTACAGTCAAAAAGAAGCCAAAAACAAACGCATGGGAACTTTAATTATTTGTAATGTCGTAAAGAGCAGGAAATGATGCTTCAGGGCAACAATTTTGTTTCCTGTAAATGACAAAAAAAAAAAAAAAAAAAAAAAAAAAAACCTGTTTGTTTGTAAATGGTACAGAATGTTTAATACGGTGCGTAATTCCCCCAAATTGCTAAGACCACGACACACCTGTTTTTGTATGAATGCGTTGAGGTTACCGATGAGATTTTGGCGAATAGTGCTGCACTCTTGACGAAGTCTGATCTTCCTGTTTTTCAAGCAAAAGAAGGTCTTAGTCTTGCAGCAAGGCGTCAACCAAGTGTCTCCTAATTGCGCTAGATCTGATTAAGAGACGCGAACACTCTATTAAACTGTATTGTTTCAACTTCACACAACTCTTCACAAGACACTGTAGGAAGACTGGCATTATCCTGCATTTAAAGAAAGAATTCACCTATGGCTGCAACGCAATGCACAACATGGGGTCTCAGAATCTCGTCTGCATACCTTTGAGCGGCCAATTTGCCATTCCGGATGAAAAATATGCAGGTCAGTATGTGATCCGTTGCTGAATCCAACCCATACCGTCAAACCATTTCGTTTGAAATGCGAACTTTCCAGAATGAATATTCCAGTTGCGTCTTTTTGAGTGCGATGGCTTTGTGGGTTGCGTCATTCGTGCGTGACTACTTTGTAGGTAGCGTCATCGTGTGTGACAGCTGAATTGCATCATTTGTGTGAGACGCCTTGGTTGCCTTTACGGTGGATAGATGGCGCCACGACTGCTCCGGTTCTCTTTGCACGACCAGGGTCACTAAAGAAAGATGAATAGAACTCCGTACCTTCTGTTCCGAAAACGAGTATCTTAGCCATCACGCCAAAATTATCATCATCGCATGGAGGCTATTACTGGTTTATATTGATAACACACCGCCACATGTAATAGGCACTTACTCGTCAACGCCACATCATGGGTTGAAGAGGGATCAGTAACTAAAGTATTATAATATCTTTTCTGAATGTTATGTTGCTATTGAGTAACTGCTGAAGTAGGAAGATAAAAAGTAATTATTGCCGGGGCCACTTTCCTATAAAAAAGTCTTGAGCAGATAATCATTGACTGAAAAGCATGCCAAGAGGAAAGCCGAATTACGAAAAAACTTATCGAGAATAACATTGCCACCTCACAAATTGAGTAAAATTATTCTATTTCAATTCCTTCTCAAATTTCTGATATATTAACCGATTGATAAAAAAAAATTAGTACATTTTTCCGCGAGTTATGCTTTTAATTCAATACGAATGATAAGAGAAATTCACCACTGTTATAACATATTTTTCAAAAATAAGTTCATTATTGGTGAAAGCAGACATTTGAGAAGTAGACAGGTGCAATTTATTGGTAGCTAAAAATATAGCCTCTCTGTGGCTAAAAAATACAGTCACCTTTTCAGATCTGTAGTGTCTCTGCATGTATTCATTCGAAGCGATTATCAGTGTTGATTATGCCAGCTCTTGCAAATCTGATTACACCGCATAATTGATTACTTGAGTCTTGCCTCAAACCGTTTCAGAGACACCAGAGAATTTTTAATGCGATTTATCGCACGATACACCGTAATCGAATCAAAGGGATTCAATTAAAAATGAGCATGCTAAAAAGGGGAAAAAATAATCCCCAAGAATTAAAAGTCTTATTTCTTCGTTCCTTTTTTGCTTAGAGAGTACAATCACTGGAAATAAGAAAGCAAAAAGGGAAAAATGCAGGGAACATTAAGTGTCTTTGCTTGTTGTTGTTTGGATAATAATTAAATTTGAATACATTTCCCCTTCACTGACTCGGTAATGTGAAACGGACCGAAATTAATTTCGAGCTTTTTAATGGCAATGCAGCTGTAGCCTCTAATCGAATAAATAAATTGCATGAAAAGTTTTAAGTTCAGTATTGGCGTTGAACGAATTATGGATTAGTTTTAATTTAATATATCTTCGAGCTTTTATTTTTTTATTGTTTCGAAATATTTTAATTTTCCTCTATTTAGATATAAGAAACGAAAGAACTTATTCAATTATTTTAAATTTATTTCAATATTTGAAAAATTATTTACTTTTTGTATTCCTCTCAGTGTCGTTTTTTTTTTTTTTTTTTAAATTACTTGCACCTATTTAATAAAAAATTGTTGGTATATAGGTAAACATCGGATAGGTAAACAATAGTAGGTAGATAGGTAAACAGTAGTAGGTAGATAGGCAAACAGTAGTAGAAAGATAGATAAACATCGAATAGGTAAACAATAATAGGTAGATAGGTAAAATGGGATAGGTAAACAATAGCAGGTAGATAGGTATTTGTAAGTAACGGAGTCAAAGGAATTTTACACTGGATTCCCAGAATGCAGCTTTTCGACCAGCGTTTTTCAAACTGTGGGGCACGAGTATATTGAAATGTCGAAAAACAAAAGAATATTTTTTAAAAAAATTATTAATTTACTGAAAGTAAATAATATACATTCTGACATAATAAAAAATAAAATATATATTTACACTGATATATTACACTTATAAATGTATCAATGCTACACAATGTATTTTATAATTAATTTAACAATACTAAGTTAAGAACAAGTAAATAATTACCAGTGAACCCATGGGATTGTCATAAATAAAATTATATACAAAGATTAACTCTTATCTTGATAATTTATACGGCTTATATAATAAATTCTCTTTAATTGCCGATTAAAAGTTACGTGACTCGCTTCCCAATGCCAACCGTTTTCCACATAGGCTTGCGTATGTGATGTATTTGTATTTGTATTGGGGGGGGGAGGAAAGGAGAAGCAAATAATCTGAAAAAAGTAAATCCTTCGCAAACATTGTCAAGGTCACTTTATAGCATTTCAAAGCCTTCAGAATAATTTTATAGATAGCAGTGCACAGAAAAGATCGTACTTTGGAAAGGACTTTATATACGTCTGGGAAAAATAACGCTTTGGCTGAGCGAAATGCTTATATACGCCGGTGGCACTTAAAGAGGATAAAGTCGTGCCGTAGTCTTAGCATCATTGCTACACATTGTTATTGTTGTTGTCTGAGTGGGGTTCAATGAAAATTATGATTGAATATTGGGTCGCGAATATTGAAACTTTGAGAAGCACTGTTTTAGACTGTTGAAGTTGTCTTAAATTTTCCAAGAGTTTTACAATAAGGGTCAGGCCAGCTGAGGTGTCATCCACGTCACTTGACCATGATTCAAAATTACGTGGTCCATCGCCAAAAACCCTCGTGTAGCTGAACAGTGCGACGTTAATATTCACTCACTCAATTCCTACAATTAGTTCACTTGCTTCCTATATATATATATATCTATTTCAAATTTTCAATTGTTAATAAAATACCTTCTATTCATCCATTCAAAGTAGGAATTGACTTAAATTGTTTTTATATTACTTGTTTATTAGGAAATCAAAAGATTTAGGACAGGATGAATTCGGACTTTTCGTAAAAAGATAAAGAAAAAAAATACTAAAAGCAGATTAATAGAATTAAAAGACATAAAAACTCTTAAAAGATTTTTCTTCAACATTTATGTTGATTTATTTATGAAAATAATTTTTTGTGTATTCAAAATGCAACTTTAAATTCAAATTTCCTTTGGAAGCCACAAAATTTTAAAATTATATACTTTACTACAAAATAAAAGAAATCGAATATGAACAATTGATGTTTTCGATCGCCCTAAAAACTTCCAAACTGGAAAAAAGTTGCGAATGCTTTTACCAAACAGACACAAATAACATGAAACATACAACAATATAAGTAAATAGAATGGAACAGCATTGTGAAGCTTGCATTCTTTAAAATTTTCCACTCACGTTTCTGATCACTAAGTGTCAAATTTTTATTATTTTCAATGTTTAAATGCCAGTACAAATTTTCTGAAGTATTTTATATTCTAATTACAAAGAGAGTAATTTAAATCTAATGTATAGCGTTAAATCTAATGTTAAGGTATCCGACTACGTTCGGAACCGTGATTTTGCAAAAGCGTATAAATGGATAATATTTATGATATTTAGTGTCACTTAGATTATAATACATGTATAAAATTGTTTTAAGGATATTTTGATAAAAAAAAATTATTTAAATACAATATTTTGGCAAAAAATTAACTTAGAATAATCTTTTTTTCAAAATATTCTCCTTTTGTGAAAAATGCTTCTATTATAATTATATTTTGCCTGTATATAACCCAGACCTCTGTACAGAGGCGGAACTAGAATTTTTAAAATGTATAACTTAGAAGTGGGTTTATCCATGTTTTACGACAACAGAGGGGAGAAATTTTAAGAAAAAAACGCCGATAATTATTTCAATGGGTCGTAACTCTGAAAATAATGTGAATTTTTCAAAAATCATAGTTGAGCCTCTGTACAGAGATCTGAGCTATAGACAGGCAAATATTATTATAATAGAAGCATTTTTCACAAAAGTTAATTTTTTGCTGAAATATTGTATTTAAATAATTTTCTTTTTGTCAAAATGTCCTTAAAACAATTTTATACATGTATTCTAATCTAAGTGACACTAAATATCATAAATATTATCCATTTATGTGCTTTTGCAAAATCATGGTTCCGAACGTATTCGGATACCTTAGCCATGTTAAATCTAATGTATTAGCAAAACATTTTAATAACTCTATAAATTATGAATATTTTTCAGAAACATATGAATACTTGTAATTAAGATTCTAAATATAAATCAGGGGTATAAGAAACCCTTTTTAACATAAAATTGCAATAGTTTTGGAATGGACTTCTTTTAGAAAGTTTTCTCGTTTTGAATTCTATTTTTTTTATTACAATGGTAAAAATTCAGTTTGTGAATTTTTAAATAACACTACTTTAGCGTAGCATAAGAGCTCTTAATGAGGGAATTCGTAATTCGAAACTACGGTCAATTGGCGAGGATGAAACCTGAGATAGTACTCCAGTCCTCTAGCTCCCTAGTCGAACTAGAATATTACATTGAGGCCCTGTTCCATTTAACATGCAGCTGCTTCCATTATTCTGCTCGACAAATCTTTAGTCAAATCAGGACTTGAACGGGAGGTTTACGTAATGGAAAGAGGTAGACTTAAAATTCCAAGTATTGAAAATGAGATGAATTAATACTTGAGTTGTATTTTCTGTAATTCTTATTTTTTTTAAATAAAAATGAAGTTTGAAAATAAAAACTTTTGAGTTAAGGCTGTCTTCGGTTAATGTTAAAGAATAGGACCCGAATTTGGAACATTTTTTCAGATATAAAAGAACTGAAACATTAATATGATATTCTGGCTTCACTATCCTTTAGAGAGCAGAATTTTTTCATACTTCCTTTTTTTAACAGAGTTGATTCATTTTTTCTGGTATAAAATGTGTTTCGCGTTTTTTCTCCTATACCGTAATGTTAAATGGGCTATGCATTCCCGTATTAAAACAAAAAAGAAAGTATTCATGGAATATTTTGGCATTTTTAAAAACACTATATTGTTGACAAAGGTATGAGTTATAATATTGCAAATTTCCATACAAATTGAGGCATTTTTTCTGTCTGAAAATGCGCTTCGCGTTTAGTTCAAGCTCTCTTACTTTTACCGAAGACAGTCTTAAAAATATTACTAAAACTGAGTTTCACCCTGTAAATAATTGTAAACTCACCTGAAGACGATTAAGGATTTGAGACAGGGGATTGTGAAAGGAACTAGTGCATTTTAGAAAGGGGTTAATCAAAAAGTATATATATTTCACTACGATCGCATCTAAACTGTTTAATAAAAAAGTCAAAACTATATTTTGGAAAACACTATAAAAAAGAAATGTATCGAAATAAGATTCTGTTATAATTTGTGTTCTTGTCTTACATGCAATTATTATTGCTACAATTAACAACATAAAAATAAATGTAAAAGTATACATATATTCGTATAATCATCAGATAACACATGATAAGAATTCAATAAAAAAAGCCCAATGGATTTGATAAATTTGATGCGTTATTTTTAAGAAAAAAGACTGTTTACATTACAACCATTTGTAATTTTTCTAAGCTCCCACATAAGATTGATATTCAGAATGATATTTATCAATATTATACACAATCAGTATATATATAATATAAATTTCTAAAACTACGAGTGTCATCCAGAAAGTAAAAACCTATTAGTTATTAAAGACGAAAAACACAATATTTATTGGGAAAAAAACCAACAATTATGTTATATGCCTTGAAACTTCCTTCACTTCGTTTCATAATCATTTCCCACATTTCATCCTTTGTCGTATTTGTTATCGAGCTTCAAAATCCCCATGTTATTCTCTTCTGCTGCCAGTACATTAAGCCATGTGCACACTGCATTTACTCAGAACAGGGGTATTCAACCCAAATGACCTTGTGGGCCACTTCGGAAAAACATTATTATCTCGTGGGCTGCACATAAAAATATGTACCTTTATATCAGATTTGGAAGAAAAAACATTTATTGAGTGAAAATTTAAAACAGAATGAATTATTATTATTTTTTCATGATTTCTCATGTATTCAGACATATAATAATGCAATGATCAAATAATGTTTAAAATATTACAGTTGCCATTTTCTTGAAAATTATGTTATTCCTTTTAAATTGATCTTTCGTTACTCATTGTTGAAATTTGATAGTGCTGTCGTTCGAAAACGATTAAGTATACTTTGCCCTTTATCTTAATCGTCCTGAATATATTTTTTTAAACTTTAAAAAACATCTCTGACTGCCTCTTGCTTTTTGGGCACTCCAAACAGAAAAGGAGAAAGAGAAATGAAAGTCGCCCACACAGAGAATCATGCACCATCCAATAGTAAAAGATATGCCTAATGTAATTCGGAATTTATTAAAAAAGTAATTTATTAGAGAAAAATCAAATGTAACTGTTTGATAAAATATAAATCTATTTTAATCTAAATGACATTTCTACTATCAAAAAGGATTTATTTTCAAACAAGAACAGGTAACAGGCAAAAATATTGTAGATTTATATATATATATATATATATATATAAATTTCCCTTCAAATAAATTTCAAAATTAAAAAAAATTAAAAACCTGATATTTAAAAATTTTTTAAAACAGTCGGCGGGCTGCAACTTACGTACTGGTGGGCCACATGCAGCCCGCGGGCCGCGTGTTGGACACCCCTGACTCAGAAGACCGATTGTCTGGATCTTGCTCTTAGTGATTACCAATAATTTCTCTTAGCTGAGGGAAAAGAAGTTAAGAGTTCCTCTGAGGTAAACGTTTCGACAGAGGGGAAAAAGTTGGAGAATTCAGTGACCACGTGGCTTATTCTATTGGCGACAGAAGAGTATAACATGGGAATTCTGAAGCTCGTGAGCGTATACGACAAATGTTTAAATGTGGAAGATGAATATTATGTTACATTTTTATTTTTCAACGGTCATTATTTTCTGGATCACCTTTGTATGTTTATACTTTTTATAAATATATTAGCAGTTACACCCGTTCTTCACACGGGTGAATTGAAAAATTAAACAATACAGATTGAAGGATAAATATGTTTTTAATGAGTTCATTTTACACGTAAATTGCAAATTAAACAACAAATGTTTTTTGCATATCTCTGCTGAACGAACAAAAAACCATATTTGTTAAGTTTTAAGTCTGTTGATCTAATAGCTGATAAAAATTATTTCTTTTAAAAAACATATAACGCCCTGTAACTATCTTGTGGGCCGATTTTTGAAAACACCTTCCTAAGCTGATCTCTGCTCAGCAAAAGTAATACATTGTTACAAATTTGTGTAATGAACACTTAAAGTAGTGTAAATAATTTATATCTGGATAAGTAATATATTAATATGACTTTCTGTTGTATTTATTTTAAGTTAAATTTGTAATATTCGTAACCAACGCCGTTCCTGACATTATAATGGCAATTTAATGGAAACATAGCGAAATGGTGGAGATAGAGTAAAGCTGGCATCATTTTTGGTGACCATGTTGGTAATTTAAAGATTGATTGAATGGTGCAGTAGTTGATATGCTGTAGCACCACCTGGTAGGGAGCTACAACAAAGAGGGTAGCACAAAATCCTTCTCCACAAAAAATATATATACATGCCAATTTTCATAGTGATCGGTTGAACGGTGTTGGAGTGAAGCGCGAGGTCATATATACAAACATCCGTTTACATATATATATATATATGGATAGATAGATAGATAGATTACAGTAAAACCCTTCGCTTGCATTAATGTGAGGGTACACGAAATGAAGATATATTTCTAAAATTCAAAAAGGTTTTAATCCTGTTCACTTTCAATTAATAATCACTCTTGTTGTGTGGCTAAAGGAGATGGAGTCAGTTTTATCTTATTTTAAATATTTATGAGAAAAGATATTTATCTTTTAGAGCAGATACTTGACTCGATTCCTTGAACTCAAACCACAAGGTTCCTAATCCTTTTTCAGTTCCTACTATTAGCTCACACTCTCTATATATCTATTTATTTTTTTTATTTATCTTCGTGGAATTTTCAATCGTTAATAAAAATACATTTTAAAGCGCTCAATTGAGCTGAAATTTGATATACATGATTATTTTGGATGCAATACAGTAATTTAATTATAATTAATAAAAATTAATAAATTAAAACTAATTATTTAAAGAATTACAAATACAGCCACATTGGCATCATTTTTTGAGACTTAGAGACCCTTTTGGCGACTTGTGTCAAAACTTGAAAAGGTTTTTTTCCTCAAGTTTTAAAGTATTCGGCTGAACTGAAATTTTATAGACACGATTGTTTTGGATGACAATACGATACTTGAATGATAATCAATAAAAATTAATTACCACTTAATGTTGTGATCCTGTCATATGTATATACATATTTATATTAAATGTAACTATTTAATAAAAAGTAGCTAAAATAAAATTCTTCTTCGTTGATTTAAGTAGGAATTGACTTACAAAATATTTTTTTTTTATATTACTTGTTTTGGATACACTAACAATTCGAGTGTAAACTATGATTTAATCAAGCATCAGCACATCTAATTGCTATCTTCCTCTACAAACTCAGTTAACTTAACTTTAAATGGTACTAATAGCAATTAGTAATACTATATAGTAATAATAATTACTAGTATTACAAGTAATAGTAATTACTAGTATTACTAGTAATAGTAATTAATAGTACTTCTAGTAATAGTAATTACTAGTATTACAAGTACAGTAAAAATCATTTAACACGAAACTGAGGGGACCAAAATATTTTTTCGTGTTAAAAGACATTAAAAAAACAAACAAAAAAGCAAATATTCAACAAAAAAATTTTTTATTGGAATACATTTTATTTACACTGATTTGTATTTAAAAAAATCAATGAAACAAAAATATTAATCCACAACTTAATGACATTTAATACAAAATTTTCTCAAATTTTTTGAAAATAATCATGTGTTTTTGCTTTGCATTGTCTTTTTTTTAGCATGAAATTGTTCGATATCGTCCCTTTTGTTATTCTTTTCACCATTGGAATGTGCGTCTAAATAATTGCGCATACTTTCATTATGTTCCTCATTTCGGATGATGTGGGAACAAGATTCGCATATTCACTTTTTTTTCTCCTCAAAATTTGCATCAATGATATATTTGAGTTTCGATTAAACTCCAAAATGTATTTGTCTGACGTAATTCGAGCTGTGTACACATTATCATCATCTACTGGAACGAATTCTTTCGGTGATATTGTAAAACAGTTCAATAATACAAAAACTTTCTCAAAAAGTTGATTAAATGCCGGCTCAGTTTCAATACCCTCCCTCTCCGGAAGGAAAATCATTTCGTGTTAAGCGATTTTTGTTTCGTGTTAAGAGAAGAAATGCATGAAAATACTTAGTAGTTTGTCTAGACCAGGGGTAAACATTTTTTTCTGCTGGGCCGCATACATGTCAGCTATTTCACGGTGGACCGCATACATACGATAGCAATTTCACGCGGGCAGCATCATG
>BMAV01027439.1:15812-42099 GCA_019973955.1 Trichonephila inaurata madagascariensis | reverse complement strand
AGGAAGGTGAAAGTTAGGATGTATTGGAGTCGAGAGGAGCTTTTATGATTGGATGACCAGAATGGTCAGCTATTTTACATTTACGTTGGGAATAGGATCTCAACCAACACAGAGTAGACATAGGATGTAGGAAGTCGATGTGCACACCAGTAATTTATTGTTAAGTCAATTAACTATTAAAATTAGAATTAAAAAAAAGAGTTTTGAAGGTATATTAAACTAAAGAGAAAACTTAATCAATCAAAAATTCATTTTGATATATTTTATTTAAAGGTAGACTTAAAAAAGTAATTCATATTATACGGGAGCAGGTGCACACTCGATACTGAAGTTAATGTTCAAAAATGTTAAAATGGTCAAAATGGTAAAGTTGATAGTTAATAATAATAAATGAAATTTAAAAAAAAATACAGATTGGGGTGATTTAATCACCCCAATCTGTTCTTTTATAGTTATTTTTAATGTACACGATAAACAAACTTAACTTCAGTGAATAATTTAATTAATAGAAACTAGCTTACCTACTTTTCAGGAGTTTTCAATTTTTATTCGCCAATTTGAGAAAAAATATCTATCAAACTGAACCAAGAAGTTTTAAATGTGCTTGATTTAAATAAAGGTCACACATCACAGACAATTTTACTTAACATTACAGGAAAAATATTTGCAGGCAAAACTTTCTTATGCTGTTCAAGTTATTGTAGTCTTAGTGTCCTTTGTTTATCAACAAATAGCATGTTGAACTTTTTCTTGCTTGTGTCTTTTTGACAGGGCAAAATGTGTCTTGTGGTACACTTATGGCTTCATATTTTTCTTGGTGGAGTTATATAGATAGCATTTGAAAGTTCTCCGTTCAACTCAAACGTTTCTTTTTCTTCGTTTATCTTAAATTTCCTTTATCTATCATGATTAATATCCATTATTTCATCAGGATATTCCCTTGTTTTATCAGTTTCAGCTTCATCGAATGGAGATCACAGATGCCCAATTTTTAAATCTGTTCATTTACATTTATAAACCATAATTAGTAGTACAACACAGCAATGCAACCCATTTTGTTCATCATAGAGGAAAATTATAACCTGTTCATAGAAAATATTTTGGATCCAAAGCGGTCAGGCTTGGAACTCAGTCAAATACCTTAAGTACGTTAAGATTGTAAAAAAAAACGTTTGCCACTCCCAAAAAAGAGAAGGAATATGTGACAAATACATTTTATTTCCCATGAAGACTGTGATATAACAGGATACTGTCAAGGTCATTGATAACAAATAAATAATTTTACCACAATTAACTAATTCTTGAGCCTGGGGTGACTCTGTGCCCCACGTGTCCACTCTCGGGTTACAGATACATTTTTCTTTTCTTCCGCAATTTTGATAATAAACTGATAAAATTATTGTCGTAGAAGATTCCAAATTTTAATTAAATTTTTTATACATTAAAATACATACAATAATTACCAAATTCTTTATGTCAATACATGTTAAATCTTAAGTTGAGAGAAGAATAAAATCATTGTTTTACAAAGCATGATAAAAATACTGTTTCAGATAGAAGCATTTAAAAAAAATAAATTATTTTATCAAAAGTCAGTGATACATTTTAACAGTGATACATTTTTAACATTCCGATGAGTGGTTTTGCGGCAGTAAAATTAGTCTTGTAACTTATTGAACAGCCTACGTACATGTGTAATATACATATCAGTGTAAATGTGTGTATTTTATTATTTAATAAGTCAGAATGGATTTTTATTTGGCTTCATTTAGTAAATTAATATATATTTTTTTCCTTAAATAATCTTTTATTTTTCTTTTTTCGATATGCTCGCACCCATCTTGTAGGACTTTCACTCACCTCTGAGGGGTGCGCCCCACAGTATGGCAAATGCTGACTTAGTGCCTGTTAAGAAATAAACAATGAAAACCATAAAGAAAAAAACTTGTGTTTGAAAAAATGCTTAAGTTTTTAAAAAAGAAAAAGTCCATAAAAAAGGGCCAGTAATTCTACAAAGCGTTTTTTTTTTTATTATGATCCGAAAATATTCCTTTACCATTGGTTACACATATTGGTTTCTTGAATGTTATATGTGCTCTAATATTTAGGTGTAAAGAAACCTCCGATATGATAATCCATAAAAATTACTCCTGTGTTTGATAGGTGCTGAGATTCAAAGATGGATCCATATTTTTTGCAATAAAACTACAGCGTATAGAAATCCAATTTTCGTGTAGGTTTAGTATGGAAAGAAGGAATAAACATCATTTTTATGATCTGTAACGCGCGCCTTCTAGCATTAGTAACGCAGAGCAAGAATATTTTGGCTTTGTTATTCTTGCTTGCGTTTATAGTGCGTCGTGTTTTGTTATTGATACTCGAGTCAGAGCTCTTCAGGCAATTGAGTAGGTTTGTTGTTCAACTTTCGATGAAACTGGAAATGTTATGTTATTGTAGACTTTGAAACAATTGTCTGAAAACCTTTTATTTACAGAAGAAAGGTTTTTTTTTATTATTATTTGAATTTTTGAACTTTCTTTCTGAAAGAATGTTTGAGGAAAATTTTTGCTGCTATCGGTTCTGAGAGATACGATCAAAATGAAAATGTTGTTGAGTGCATTTAAACCTGCAGGGGGTTAAATTCTTCTGCGTTGCTTTAGTTTTGTAATACTTGCAAGTATCTTATTTTCATTACTCATATATACGTTTTCCATATTGGTTATATATATTCTAAATGTTTTTATATAGACTTTTTAGAATTACAACACACAGTATTAACTTTCAATTGGGTGGTTTATTGTAAAAAGCCCGATACTTGTATTCTTCTTTTCTAAAATTCATTACTCTAGTAAAAAGCTTTACTCGTAATTATTATTAATAATGGTTTATTAAATGATTTCAAGATGTCGTTAAGTGAATCAGGTATTTTTGAAATTTAAATACGCAAAACAGGGTAGATTGATTTATTAATTATAAACTCACATTTAGAATTTTAAGACTTCATGAGGTCTATTGGCAACGAACTTCGTAATCATGTTAAGTGTTCAAATGACAAGGGTAATCTACACAAAAACGACCTCGGTGATCTCAACCCATTTCTTAAACATAAGTACCATGTCAACGTATTCGTGCAAGAAAAATTCCAGAGACATCTTGTAGGACAAAACAAGAATGAAGATATCAAAACAATAAATGAGATTTAGTGTCGACAAAAGATGGTGAATATTTTTGACTGTGGAGAACAAAATCTGGATTCTAGATACACGGATCTCACGCAAAAAAATTAAGCCGTGGATCAAAAACTAGTTGTAATAGATGCTAGTTAAGCATAATGTTTATGTATTGTGTGTGTGTTCTTAAATAAATGTACTCATAATTTATATTTACTACAAACTTGATTTTTTAAATGTGTGTGTTTTTTTCGGTTCACATAAGACTTTTTTTTATTGACATCTACTTAAGATATCGTCGTAATTATCGAGTATTACTTAAAATATTAAATTATGTAGTAAAAAGTGATTCTTGTGAAAAATAATTTTTCCAGAATTAATTTCTATTTTAAGTCTGAAATATCAAATTGTATTTTTATGGGACATTTTGATGCTATTTCTAGCAAAACATGTCACTATGTAAAGCGGGCCGTTGCACGTTAAGTCTGTTGAGGCTCAAAGTTTTCCCGTTGGCTTGTTGTGGAAGCTCGAAAAGGGACTTGTCTATTCAGGTTTTGTTCTCTTCACGTGACCGTCAATAGACATTGAGTTGCTTCACATAGAGTAGTGTGATGCTAATAAAACTCTCACTTCTATAGTGCTGTAGGGTTTTAAATTGTAACTTCGAAAACTTGTTGGCTCCTTGAAAATGTATGTTATGTTAAAGTGTGTAACCAGATTATGGTTATATCAATTCCTTATACAGGTATAGGGTAACATAATAGAAACACCCATTTAAAAATATGTCGTCTTTCGGCAGTTTAATAAAGAGTGTTACGTGTCACTACAGTGTGCCACATAGTGACGGTGAAAGAGAAGTTATTAGTCAAGAATTTGGTTGTATGAAAAGTTACACGAGAAAATTTTATTTGTAGCAAAGTGTGATTTTACCCTTCATATACAACGTGAAAATAGACATTATAATTGGAGCTCTCCTCTAGCTAGAGCATTCGTGTCCAAAACAACCAACCTTGTGTTTGTTTCAAAGACATCGGTGTACCAAGGGATATAACAGCCTACACAAATCTAGGAAAGGTGTCTTCCGTAAACACAACAGTGTGGGTGAATGTTGAAGTAGAACAACCGTGATAGACGCGTGTTAAAGAGGATAGTTGTCCGAAAATTCGTAACTACACTACCGCAGATAACGTTTGAGATGAATTTCGACATTCAAAACCCCGGAGTTTCAATGGGAGTTACATACTGCGAACATTCATGGAAAAGTAGCTATTTCAAAAGAGATTAGTTTAGCGTGGAATGCTATAAAGAGACTACAGTAGTGCCGAACCCCCTAAACTGGACACTACTGCAATAGGAACAAGTTGATGAATCCTCATTTATATTATTCTAAACCACCTGATGTGTGTTCTTCTGGCGAACAGCGGCAAAAGCATTTCATGTTGACGGCCTGGTTCCAACAATAACACATGGAGAAAGTTCTGTGATGGTGTGGGGCACAATGGCTCCCCGTGGATTGAGGCCCCTTGTTGTCTTGAGGCTTGAGGGGAAGGAGGATCAAAGAGCCCCATTATTGAAGCATTCTCGCAGATCCTTTTCACCTTATGCTTCAGAATTTATTACAGAGAGAACGTCCTGCGTTTGAAGATGACAACGCGCCTGTTCACACGTCTCGATGTGTTAAAAAATGGTTACATGAGCATGATGATGAAGTTGAACATCTAGCCTGGTTTCTCCTGTAACCTTATCTGAACATTGTGTTGTTGTCGCTGTTGCTCATGCCACCTGTCTGACGTAGTCAGATTGAGGCCCACGAAATTCATCGTGGCAAGGGGCTAGAAGTACGCTGGTCGTTGGCCTTGGCCTTGATCACTATACAGGTGACACAGTACGAATTAGCTCATCTAAATTCCACGAAGGGAAGATAGATGGTGACACCACCTATCTCCACCTCCCCAATTTAGGCATGGAACTGAATGGGAGTTAAATATTCTTCAGTCCCCTGCACTCGTGATTCAGCCCACAAGACTTTCGGGCCCATTGATTTAACGAGCACGTACTCCGTGTGTACTCGGAAGGTATTTGGTAGCATCGGGCATCGAACCCAGGCCTTCCGGTCGGGAGTCCGATGCTCTAACCACCAGGCTACCCACGGCCCTGAACATCGTTGAGTGTCTTACAGAGTACTTAATGATGAAAAACCGTGCTTGGTTTCCTCTTCCATGCACACTATCTGAAATTGAGACGACTATACACTAGGAATCGGTTAGAATTCCAACTAACTTTGTTCAAGACTTTTATTTGTTAATCCCACGGTGAATACAAGCTGCTATTCGGACAAAATGTGGCACAACCTCTGATAAAAAAATTTCATTTTTTCGCAGGTGTTCCTATTATTTTCTCCTATACCTGTATCTCTGGAAATGCATCACATAAAATGGGAGTCCACCTTTTAGAGTTGCGAATGGAAAAACAATTATTAGGTATCATGTGCATGCAGTGGAAATTACATCATATGAGTATTATAGCAAATGAAAGTTTGTTTTCAGGAAATAAAGCTAGAAAATTGCAAAATAATAATAAAAAATGCATTAAAATATTTATGATCCTGATACATCTCGATACAATAAGAAGAGCTTTATTTAAATGGAGTTGGAAACCTCTCTCTCTCTATATATATTGACAATGTTAAATTGGCTGTTTTTGATGTACCTTTTTTCAAAATCTGTTATACGTGCATGCTTGAAACTTTTCATACAATTGAAGTACACCGTTTTCATTATACCGAAAGGAGCTTTTAGCTAATATTGAATTTTTTAAAAAATTATGAAACATTTTATCAAACATTTCGAAATTTGAACCAATTTTTTCACATACAAAATTTGTAAATAATAAATTTTTGAGTTTTTTACAAAACACTCCTTTCAACATATGTTATATAAACATTATTATAAATATATCATGAAAAATTTACATCTCAGAAAAGGTTCACCGAACATCAAAATTTACATTGATTGTAATGTATACAATTAGACTTCTAATCGGCTAGGAAATAAAAAAATAAAAGGTTCAATTTACAATAAAAGTCACATGTGTGTTCTGGTTTATAACAGACGTTAAACCTTTAAGCAAAAACGAAGTAATTGGCATACAATTTCGCCTTTCAAATGGGTGGGGCTTAGTTTCAATGATTATTTAAAAATATGTTTCAATGGCTTCTAATTACACTAGAGGTTAAAGTAAGGTATTTTTAGAAAGCTTAAAATCTATACAATTTGCAAATGTAAAAATCTTAAATTATCAAAAAATAAGATTTTTGTCAATATTTTCATTGTACAGAACAGTGCTCTTAAGCTTCTATAATTATTATAGTACTATCTCACATTCATTTTTTCAAAATTTATTACTTTTATGTTGAAATAATGTTGTATTTATCTAAAAATGTCATTTTCTTTTATTAAAGATTAATTTATTCTTTTCGAATAGTTTTTCAACGAATAGTTTTTCAACTTTTCGCAAACCCTAGAGGGCTGTACTCTCCAGATAAGGAGGTCTTATTTTAGAGCAAAATGCAGAAATGATAAGATCGAAAATTCAAAATATTGTATTGTAGTGAGTATAGGGTAATATTATTCGATTTTATCTTTAGTAGTATATTTAAAAAGCATAAATTTTATTTATTCTAACGATTTCAACTTTTCCAGGTGGCCATGGTAGCCTAGTGATCATGACCACTGCTCAGTGGCTATAGTCCGGGGCTTGAAAGTCATGTGTTCGCGCCCTTGGGCCACAAGTCTCATTAAAGAGCGGCCGCACGCTGTGTTACAGTTTCTATTAGGGTCTTCTACTAATCAACTTTGGGAAAATATTCTTTAACTGTGATTTTAGTTTGAAAACCGCTTTCCATAGAGATAACTTGGTTTCATGCAAATGTGAGTGCAAATCATGCATATCGTTGAGTATGCGAGTTCATGGTTAAGCGTTTATCATTAAGCATAAATCCAAGTGTTGGTAAACAACGGTAGGTGTTCGGGCATCTTAAGAGTAATAACTGACGGAGGAAAATAGTTAAGTAACCAATCTTGGAGCTGACCGTGCTACTGGCTTCAAGAAGGATCATAGCAAGGAGTTTCTATTAAGTTAAGTACATTCGATGATTTAGTTATATGATTACAGATTAGGATTTCTTTTAGATTTAAACCTTCGTTACGCGTGCGAATCTCTCAGAGGCCAAAATAAAAATAGTTCCGGTGCTGCGTCCACACGTTGGGTTGGAATACTCCCCTCCCTCTTCTATCTGATTTTAGTCGCTTGCTCTAGAATTCAGTCTCAAGGTCAGGGTGATTTCTTTAAATTTCGGGTGGCTGACGCCATTGAATCTGATAGATGCAGCGCTCCCATCAACGTCAGTTTTTATGATTTTGTATTATTTTGTTAATTTCAAGTTTTTTTTTCTTGTAAAATAATGTAGCTTTGAGTTTTATACGAAAATAATTAAAAACTAGTATTTGTAACTGCTGTTTGAAAGTGTTTTTTTCAATTTTTTTTATTGCTGGAAATTGAGATACATCTGAGCGATTTCGCGTGCCTAGCCAGTGAGTGTATTGCATTCAATCCTCGAAGTAGCTGGAATAATCTCCCTAAATCAGCGCTTCTCAAACTGTGGGGTGCACCTCCCTGGGGGGGGGGGGCGTGATAACGCTAGAAGGAGGCGCGAGCATATTGAAAAGTCGAAAACAAAAGATTATTTAAAAAATATTATTAATTTTTTGAAAGTAAAACAAACAAAATACATTCAAACATGATGAAAAAAATACATTTACACTGATATAATATACTTTTAAATGTATCAGTACTGCACAATGAACTTTATAATTATCTGTACAATACTAAGTTATGAACAAGTTTAATAATTACCAGTGACCACAACGGTTGGTCATATATAAAATTGTATACAAAAATTAACATTTATCTGAATCATTTGGACAGCTTTTAATTAATCCCTTAACATTAAAAGTTACGCGATTCACTCCCCAATGCCACCGTTTCGCACGTATGCACGCATATGTAGTGTATTTGGGGAGAGGGGGGAAGAAAGGGAAAATAAGAAAATCCTTCTCAAAAAATGTTAAGGTTATTTTATTGTATTCTAAAGTCTTCCGAATTATTTTATGGTTAGTAGTGGACATATTTCGGAAAGATGTGTATATACATCCTTGGCAATTTACGCACCGGTTGAAAGAGATTTTTATATCCGCCGGTGGTGAAGAGGATAACGTCGTATTGTAGCTTTAGCGTCCAATTATCGAATTCAATACATGGTTAGGGATGGAGGGGGGCGCAATAAAAATTGTGATTGAAGTTTGGGTCGCAAGTATTTTAAGTTTGAGAAACACTGCCCTAAATATTTATATGAGAATCAAAACCACTCATATTCTTCTGCACATACCAAGGAAAACTAGGTCACAAACTTTTAAAAGAGCACTTTGGAAGACGGTCTGAGTGTAACATTCACATGCCTCCTTCATTTTGACTCAAGATTGAAGACATATCTGAAATACAACGTCCCATTCAAGACGAAAAACCAAGAGAAGCATCATCAGGAATTTAGAAAAAAAAAGCATTGTTCCATATTGTCAGGACATCAAGAAAAAAAATTTTGAAATGCATTCCACGAAAAATCCATGTCCCTTAAGCATTGTAAGGTGATTTGTGATGACTGCAACAAAGCATCTGAAATTGAAACATTGGTGATAAAGTGATAACAAACCACTATATTTTTGACCTTTGTTTGTATAAATATCTCAATTTCCGATTCTATTTTAAGTGTAAAAGTAACATTAATTTATTCGATACTTTGCAAAATTTCCTTATATATATATTCGGATGTGTGTGTGATCGTCAAAGCACCTCGCAACATCAGAAACGATCATATCCGCAAAGCATTAAAAATTAAGGTATCCGACTACGTTCGGAACCGTGATTTTAAAAAAGCACATAAATGGTTAACTTTCATGATATTTAGTATCATTTAGATTAGAATACATGTATAAAATTGTTTTAAGGACACCTTTTGACAAGAAAAAAATATATTTAAATACAATATTTTTTGGGAAAAAATTAGCTTAGAATAATCTTTTTTCAAAATGTTTTTTCCTTTTATAAAATACGGCTCTGTAAATATAATATTTCGCGCTCGCGCGCGCTTATATAAAGTAGACTTCCCCAGAGAGTCTGAACTAGGATTTTTGAAAAATTCACATATTTATTTAAGAGTTACTACCCATTGAATTAATTATCGGCGTATTTTTCTTAAAATTACTCCCCTCTGTTGTCATTATATATGGATAAACCTAATTCTAAGTTATATATTTCAAAACTTTTAGTTGAGCCTCTGTAGTGAGATCTGAGCTATATACAGGCAATATATTATTATAATAGAAGCATTTTTCACAAAAGGAGAATATTTTGAAAATGGGCCATTCTATGTTCATTTTTTGTCAAAATATTGTACTTAAATCATTTTTTATTGTAATAATATTCTTAAAACAATTTCGTGTACATTTTCCAATAAGTGACTCTAAATATCATAAATATTATCCATTTATGCGCTTTTGCAAAATCACGGTTCCGAACGTAGTCGGATACTTTAAAAGATTTCAAAATCTCATGTATAACACATCGCTAAAAATTTCTTTGATTCTCTTAAGCACATTAATGACATAAACATGATTAATCTTCCTAATTATACCCCTGATATAAACTCTAAACGACCAAGAAGAATACTTCTTGACTCGTATAATCCTCCTTAACTTTTAAATTCCTGGTGCAATTTTTATTGCACACCTGTTCCCTATTTTTAAATTCCCTTTGAAATATTTCTTTCTTTTTGGCTTCCTCTACTGGACAAGTCCCTCCCCTTACTAGTTATCTCAATTTCTAAGACCCCCTTGGATAGCTAATGAGAGTCTCTGTCGACACTTTCCATGCACCAATGAGAGTTCAGCCTTTCTCTCTCTCAGCTCTCCTTCTACTTTAACTTATATCTTCATGTATGAACTTTTTTCAAACGATTAGCTCGACCAATCAGGCTGCACCTTATCAAGTATGAAAATGAAAACTTCATTCTGCATTAAATTCACCACTAGATATGGGATTGAGGGCCGCAAGCGGCCCATATGCCCAAATAAAAGACCATAAGACCATTTATTTTAAGTATGGTTTTATGTCAAATATATTTAATGTCAATTTTCACCAATAAATAGATTAAATCATCCATTTTATTACTTTTTTTGAGAAACAGTTTTGTTACGTCTTTACCAGATTTATCCTATTCCCCAATGAGCAAAATCAGTAAAATCTTAAATAAGGTTTAAAAAAAGAAATTGAATCCCTTGAAAAATATAAAATTACCAAACGAGAGAATTTGTTAAATCTATTAATCCGTAAAAATTTAACGCGAAACTCTCATACTCTTTAAAAAAATTAATTCTTGTGCTTACCATTAATTTCTAAAATATCTTACTATACAACAGGAATTACAAAGATAGAACATTGCAATAAAACAGCGCTCAATATAGAAATGGTTATAATTCTTTTTAAAAATCGAATTGCTTAAAATTAATAATAGGGTTACCAAAATATAAGTATACCTAATAAAAACGAAATATGAATCATAACTTAAGCACAACAGAAAACACATTACCAAACGGTCAGTAAAACCATAAAAAAATCAGTAAAACCATATTACAGTGTTATCCTTCAACTTGGCGAGAATTTGAAACAATTTGGCGGGTAAGGAATATTAAATTAACACCTTTAAGTGCATAATTAAAACTAATTCACTATATGTTTCTAAAATTGTTATACTTCTGTAAAAGCTGCCTATGCATAAAATGAACAAAAATGGTTTTTTTTTCTATATAGTGTAAACAATATCTCAAAAATAATTTTATACGCATGAAGAAAGTAGAAAATTTAGAATTTTAAAAATTGCAAGAGGTTTTATAATTTTTTCAGAAGAAAATTATCCAGTGATTTTCATCAAGTAATTCATTAACTATGTCTTTACAGCATTTTATGTATGTGTGTGTGAAACATTTTTTATATTTAAGTAAAAAAAATTTTTTTTAAAAAAACAATGTTATCTATATATAAAAAAAATAAATAAAAAATATGTGTTTCTAGATACTATATTCATGTTTAACTAAAACGAAAAAAAAAATTTGAGATGAAAAGTTGTTTTTACAGATCTAGAGAATAACTAAATTATCATTATTTAGGCATACAAAAACTCTAAGCTGTATTAGAAATATTAAATATGTATATATCACAACACCGGAATCTAAATTTTTATTATTTCACTATATCGAGTATGACCTGGAACCCTTACAAGCTTGAATTTTTGAAATGAAATCTGATTGTACGGAATTAAATATTTCGTTTCTACGTTAATTAGGTAAAAATAGTTAACAGCATGTACACAATTTTCAATATCTCAACCACTTTTACTTACAAACACGTCAATGAAATCATAAAATAAACCTCTACTAAGATCCATCTAAAACTAAATATTCATTTGAAACTGTCTAAAAATAACAAAACAAAAAAAAAAAAAAAAACTCTAAACTCACTAATACTTTACGATAGCACAAACCGATTATATCATTAATACCTTTCTGTGTAAAAACAGTGGAATCAGACGTTTTTATTGTATGAATATAGTTTTGCTCTGTCTTAGAGGAGACCGTCTTCGCTCGGGTTGCTCAAGTTTTTATTTTATCCATATACCTTTACCCTGTCTTTGGACACTGTCTTCTCTTAGGATGCTGACGCATAGCTTCACCTTGTCTACAGACAACGTCTTTGTTTAGGATACTGATGCATTGCTTTACCTTGTCTACAAACAACGTCTTTGCTTAGAATACCGACGCATAGCTTTACCTTGTCTATAAGCAACATCCTTGTTTAGGATACTGACTCATAACTATACCTTGTCTACAGACACCGTCTTCATTTAGGAAGATGACGTTTTTATTGTGTCAGCATAGCATTAACCTGCCTTCGGACATCGTTTCCATTTAAGAAGCTAACGTTTTTATTGTATCGACATCGCTTTAGATAACGTTTGCGAATGAATTACTGAATTCTTCATTTTATTAATAAAAAATATGCTCAAATTATCTTTTAGTAAATAAAGTGTAAGTAACCACGTTTGATAAAAAGAATAATTGTAATTTTCCTCTTTTCTATGCTTTCAAATAATAACTCATAATATTAAATGTGAATTACCTTATTTATATAATAAGTATATTTTTCGAAAAAACATTTTCTTTATGAAATATATCTGGAGTAAAATTTTAAAAGTATATTTTTTTCTTCGATTTTAAAATCAATTAAAATATTTTTAAAAACAGACACGTTATTAATCCAAGTAAAAATTTCGCCTTTTTTTTCAATTTTTCAAATAATTTGTTAGAAAAACTTAATTTTTCAGTTTTTGAACTGGTGTACTCTCTAATTTCAAATTTTACTAAAGTAAATTTAATATCGGATATTTTTGTACATCAAAGATTATACATACTCCGTGTCAATATCGAGAATAAAGGTCAGTTTAAAAACTGCATTGTAAAATGAAAAAAAAAAAAAATCTTAGATACAAAGTACTTGAAATTATACTCATATGGTAGCTCCTAGAATTAATCGAATACTTCAAAGAAATTTGCAAGAAAAACCATGTAGTTGAATTTTCTATGTATTTAACTAAAAAGAAAAAAAATCATTTTGCCCCCTATATAAACCACATTTAAATCTAAACAGTAAAACATTTTTTTTTCTATTTCATCTTGAAAGTTCGTTAAAAATAAAAATATATAACAAGAAGAGAAAAAAGTGCCACAAAAAGGTAATAGAATGTCGAAATTTTGAATTTTTATTATCCTCTATTTTTAAATAAATTTATAAAATATCAATATATTTAGAAACTTTCTTTATTTTTGCCATCAGTTGACACCTAAAGTATCATTTTGAGGGTAAATTTGTTTGTTTACTTAGCAAAAAATATTCTACTTAATAAAGGAAAGAAACAACAAATGCAATCCGACTTTTTGTACATTCAATTCCTATTATTAGCTCACACTCTATAAATATTTATCTTGGTGGATTTTTCAACCGTTAATAAAATACAATTTAAAGCGCTCAATTGAGCTGAAATTTTATATACATGATTATTTTCGATGACAATACAATAATTTAATTATAATTAATAAAAATTGATTAAACCTAATTATTCAAATTACAAATACAGCCACGTTGGCATCCTTTTTGGCGGATTGTGTGTGGAATAACTTGTAAAGGTTTCCTTCTCACATTTTAAAGAGCTCATTTGAGCTGAAATTTTCTATACACTATTGTTTTGGGTAAAAATGCGATAATTAAATTATAGTTAATTAAATATTTAATTTAATTATAATTAATTGACTAAAACCAATTATTTAAAGAATTACAGATACAGACACGTTGGTTTCGTTTTTAGCGACTTGAGTCAAAACTTGAAAAGCTTTTTTTTCCCTCACATTTTAAAGCATTCAGTTGAACTGAAAGTATATATAAACGATTGCTTAGGACGACAATACAATACTTTAATGATCCTTAAAAAAATTAATTGCCACTTAAAGTTGTAATTCTGTCATATGTATATACATAATTATATTAACGTTAACTATTTAATAAAAAGTAGCTAAAATAAAAAAAACATTGTTGATCTAAGTAGGAATTGATTTAAATTTTTTTCTTTTATATTACTTGTTTTTGTTATAAAAGAGGATAACACCACCTGAACTAATTGTTTTGCCCAGCTGGACTGCTTACTTTTTATGATAAAGCGCTATTGAGAGAAAGAAAACTGGAAATTATAACAAGAGTAAAATTTTCCGTCCGATAAAGCTAATTCGAAAAAAGAACTATGTATAGATAAAAAAAATGTGAAAAATCAATGTTTGAGTTCTATATAAGTTTCTGTAAAATTTAATCAATCGTTTTCCTCCTTAATTTCTCCCCAAACTTTTGAACAAGTACTCAGATCATCTGGTATAAAAGGCCATTCGGCGAAAAGTAAATTTGTGCAAACCCGGCCACGCTGTTCTGTGGCTTTCTTGTAATACGTTGTTTTAATATTATTCAAAGCGATTCAATTTAGTAAAATAAACCTTCTTTATAATTTTGGCGAGTTGAAATTAAGCGTAAAATAACCTAATGTTGTTCATTTGGCATATTATTCATCTGCTGTTTGACTATAGTATAATGCATGAATTACGAAGTTTTTAAGTAGCAAGAAATGGATATGTAATTTCACAAATAAGGTGAATATCGGTGATTTTTAGCATTTTATAATATTAATTTTATCATTTAAACTATAACAATAAATAATTTTATTAAAATTAATAAATATATTGTGTACAATATTTTTTGGTAACCTGTCTTTTGCTATCTCAAATAGATTAGACGGTTTCCCCACACGTGATTATGCAACGTAGAAAATCCACGTTTCTCGCATGGGCAACTCTTAAGTCCAAGCACCAAATGGACATTATTTCGCTTTAAAATTTATTTATGGTCATCAGGAAGGCCAAACAAATCAGGAATTGAATTCTTTTATATTCTGAAGGTATCAGTGGAATACGCTGCAACAGGACGATTTATCCTTTAAACTTTACAATCACATTGGTTAATTCCAGAATTTTCTAGGTAATTCTTCTAAAGACCATTGTGTACCACTGTATTATATAATCTAGGTGGATATAAGTTACGCTGAAGGATAACCAGTGAAGCATCTTTAACCGAACAGTGTATGGTGGCACTCCTGATTCAAAAACTCATTTGGAAAATTTAGGATTTCATTTTTATCATTAATAGTGCCGATTCATTTAAAAGGCAGTAGATTGCGTGGCAACAACTATCTATCTGGAAGTTCATTTCGTTACCATCAACAAATTTTCTTTCTAAGTATCAGAATTGTAGAGTCAATCAATATCTTGATAATTATTCAATACATCTGGGAGGACATATAATTAGTTCCCTTTTTTTTTTCGTGTGAACAACAGTGCAGAAATCGTTTGGCAATTTGATACATTATGTATTGGAATAGAGTTCTACTTCACTGTTTCCAATATCCTGCAGTTACCTCGAAAATATTTTCACCGATTGATCCTCTTGCAATTGTACTCGCGTGTATATGGTCAATCGAAATGTTTCGACATTTCGTCTTAAAAACAATTGTTTTAAACATATGTTATAACATATTTTAAATGAATAGCACAACATATTTTATACATAATAGGAAAAATTAAATAGCCAAGCAATACGATTATAAGAAAATTTATTCTACAATTTCAATCGAATTATTCTTTATCCAAAAATCAAAAAAAAAAAAAAAAAAAAATGTTAAGGATTTTACTAAAGAAAAAAAAATATTCATTTAATAGTACATAAAATCGAAATAGTATAAAAACTTAAAAATTTCTTCACACAGGTTACAAATGGCGAACATACATAAAATTTCCTGCTAAAGGTCCAATTAGGTTCCGTTTGTTAACAAAAGTTTTTACTTTTAAGTTCACTCTCAAATCATCATCAAACGTTTCTTGCAATTTTTTACTTGTTGGTTGTTGATATACCAGAAAGATGTATCTGTGTGCATCTGTAAATAAAATTAAAAAAAAAGATGAACATTGGAAATATCTAAATTTTTCCTCTAATTTCTTAATTTAAAATTCGACCACTTGCAATTTATTTTAAAGGAAATTTAAAAGAAATCACTCATGTGATAAAAAAAAAAAAAAAAAAAAAAAAAATTTTTTTTTTTTTCATAAATTGCTTTCTTAACATATTTAGAATACGATAGTAAAGTGATTTTTTAAAATTCGAAGTCGTTATAAAGAAGCAGCTTTTAGAAGAGCAGCTGTTCGTAGCTCTAAGATAATATTTTAATTGCTTTAATTGAACTTTAAACTTAAAATGGGGTTTTTCCGAAAACAGGGTTTTTCAAACTTTCCTCCATCATATTCCAAGTAGGGTTTGGCTGACTGACTTCAAATTTGTAGGGTAGACTCAGCACAAACATACGCACCAATCAAAATGGTCATTCCAAAATTCAAAACATTTCTACTTTTTATAACAAAAACACAACAAAAAAACCCCTTGGAATTTGAAACTTTTGCTTCAGAGGTCTACCAAAATTCCAAATTTTGATATTACAGATTTAGTGTTGTTCATTCGGTGCATTTAAACTTAAAGATTAAAACGCCGTAAATTACTTTTATTCCAGATAAGCCAATCAGCCGCAATCGTATATGAAGTGAACGTCCATATTTCCGAGACGGGTGTGCTTATAGAGCTATAACTCACATTCTATTGAATATTGTTGGCTAAATATTAAAATACATACTCTCAAAATACATATAAAAATGATAAGGAACGTAAAGATCTATCATTTTATTGGGAGTCAAAAACAAGTTACTAAAAATGCTTAAAAAATAGGCCGTCACATGAGTGAACCTCCTTAAGGTATCTGACTACGTTCGGAACCGTGATTATGCAAAAGCGTATAAATGGATAATATTTATGAAATTTAGGGTCACTTAAATTAGAAAATGTATATAAAATTGTCTTAAGAATAGTATTATTAATAGTATTAAGCTCAATATTTTGACAAAAAATGAACATAGAATGACCCATTTTTAACATATTCTCCTTTTGTGAAAAATGCTTCTATTCTCTAATAATACTTTGTCTGTATATAGCTCAGATTTCTCTACAGAGGCGCAACTAGAATTTTTGAAATATATAACTTAGAAGTGGGTTTAGCCATGCTTTACTACAACAAAGGGTAGAAATATAAAGAAAAAACCACGGATGATTATTTCAATTGGTCCTAACTCTGAAAATAATGTGTGAATTTTTCAAAAAAAAAAATAAATAAATAAATAAATCAGACTATCTGAAGAAGTCTTTATTTAATATAAGCAAAATATTATTATTTTAGAAGCATTTTTTATTAAAGGAGAGCATTTTGAAAAAAGGTTACTCTAAGTTACTTTTTGGCCGAAATATTGTATTTAAATAATTTTGTTTTTGCCAGAATGTGTCCTTGAAACAATTTTTAACATGTAATCTAATCTAAGTGACACTAAATATCATGAAAATTATCCATTTATCCGCTTTTTTTAAAAATCATGGTTCCGAACGTAGTCTGATACCTTAATTGCAACAAAAGCATATTATTTGCAGTAAGGAAACTGCTTTTTTTTGTAATTTATAGCTCTTCTGGTTTTTGAAAGTTTCCTGCATAAACGTGATATACAGGTTGATTTGCTACTAGACCGACAAACTTCCAGAGCCTATAAGGAGTAGAATCTCGACCCGGAATAACATAGGAATGCAGGGTCGCTAAAACCGTAGTTTCGAACAATGGTGCAAAGAAGTAGAGGAAAGACACAGAAACAGAAACACATTTATGGAACATGAAAAATCCTTTTATTGAAAACTTGTACTACATCAGGTGTTCGAAATTATAAGTCGTCTGGCAGACCTGACAGCGGTGCTGTATGGAGTTCCTGACGTTTTGGGAGATTCCGCGACTGTCACGTCAGGTCTTTAACTGAAGTAAAGGGTGTCTCCTACACCAGTGTTTCTCAAACTGTGGGGCGCCCCCCCTAGGGGGTGTGCTAACCCTACAAGGGAGGCGAGAGCATATTGAAAAGTTGAAAACAAAAGATTGTTTAAAAAAATTATTAATATACTAAAAGCAAACAAATAAAAAAGGAAATACACATTTACACTTATAAATATATTAGTACTGGGCAATGAATTTATAATCATTTTAAAAATATATTACGTTAAGAACAATTTTAATAATTACCAGTGTCACACCATAGAATTATCATATATAAAATTAAAAACAAAAATTAACACGTATCTTGATAATTTATACGGTTTATAATTAATCCCCTAAAAATGCCGGTTAAAAGCTATGTGATTCGTTCCCTAATGCCACCGTTTAACATGTAAACAAGCGTATCTGGTGTATTGGGAAGGGGAAGTTTAAAGTAATAAAAGAACACAAATAATCTGTAACAAGTAAATCCTTCGCAAAGACAATCAAGCTCCTTTTATTGCTTTCCAAGGCCTTCGGAATAAATGTATGGATAGCAGGGCACAGAAAATATCGTATTTGGGGGAAAGACGTATATATACGTCCGGCGCAATTAACACAGTGGCTGAGTGAGACGTTTATATAAGCCAGTGGTTCTAAAGAGATAAAAGTCGAACTGTAGGTTTAGCTTCAAAATATAGTTTTATTGAATTCAATGTATCATTATTGTATGGGGGGGGGCGCGCGATGAAAATAATCATTGAATATTGGGTCTCGAATATTGAAAGTTTTAGAAGCACTGTCTTACACCCCAAAAAGAACCATTTAGCTCGTTAAAGAAGCATTCAAGGGTGACCTTCTGTTTACGATTGCGAAGGCGGTGTAATGTAGAACTCGCGCGTATTCGACTAAATTTCCTGGTACAACTCCCGAGTGGAGTGGTCGTTAAAATCCACACATCCATTAACTATCTGCATGTCAACCAGTCCCTCGTATAAATACAAGTTCCTCCCACTGTCTCGGGAAACGGATCTTAAATGACGACGTTCGGCATTGTTGGTGTTCGCGAAACCTTTCGTTCAGCACCGTCTACCGCAAGACTGTTTGGAAGAATCTTTCAGAAAGACAGGAATTCAATGCAGCATCTCTGTCAGACTTGCCAGGTGGCTTCTGTTCGTATTTTCGAACACTAATGTAGTACAAGCTTTTAATAAACTATTTTCTCTCTCATGAATGTTTTTTTTATGTGCTTCTTTTCACATCTACGATATTGGCGACCCTGCATTCCTATTGACTTCGTGTCGTCTATGTACCCCCCTTACACTCTCTGTAAGTTTCTCAGTCTGATAGCAAATCACCGTGTATAAACACATGATTTCCAAATAAATATTTTTTTTTTAATTTAAAATAATAATTTTATAAATAGAACATTTAATTTTTCATGCAGTGCAATTTATTTTGGTGCAGTTTATCAAGGCGTTACGCAAAGGATACAGTTGAAAGGTTGTTACAGATAGTTCGGACTTTATGCACTTCTCTGTCGAAAGGGCATTTCTATCAGTATAATTATTTTCCGTCAATAATGATGCAGGTTTAAAATTGTGGATAAATTCAGCTGCTGAACCCCACCAAATCACCCAAATTTTGTGAAACACTAGACACATCAAAACAAAGGGGAATGTAGAAGATTCTAGGAGGGGTACGTGGTGATAGAAGCTTATTGGAAGATTCAAGAATATTTTTTGTGGCTTACTAATGGAGGATGTAGGGCAGTACCTTTTGAAGAATAGGAGCAAGAAAACAGCTGTTGCACTTCATTTTGCTTTCTAAAATTTTATTTCTGCAGATTTGTATTGGCATGATCTGTAATTGTGTAAATTTTGAATTTGAACTGTTGTTGATTTTATGCGTATATCTGAAAACTATTACATTCCATCATCAAACTATAATGGATGTTCATTGATTTCTGTTAAAAGAAATTTCAATTTACTAGATATTACCAGAATAAAATTCAATACTCCGTAAGAGCATGCATATAAATTACTCGGATCTTGCTTTATATACATAAAAATGGATGCTTGTATATATGAACTCGCTTTACTCCAACACCATTTAAACTACTATGAAAATTGGCATGTATATGTATTTTTTAGAGAAGGTTTTTGTGCTATCCTCTTTGTTGCAGCTCGCCACCAGGTGGCACTACAGCATATATCAACTTCTGTACCGTTTAATGAATTGCCAAGTTGTCAAAAGGCGTATCAAAAATAATGCCAACTTGGCTCTATCACCAACATTTCGCTATGTTTCCGTTGAATCGCCATTATACTGTAAGGAATGGTGTTGCTTGCGAATATTACAAATTTAACATAAAATAAATACAACAGAAAGTAATATTAACATATTGCACATCCAGATATAAATTTTTTATGTTATTTTAAGCGTTCATTACATAAAATTTGTAACAATGTGCCTCTTTTTGCTGAGCAGAGATCAGCTTAGGAAGGTGTTTTTAAAAACCAACCATCAAGGGAGCTACAGGGGTGTTGTAAATGAAAAAAAAAATCCTTTTTATCAGCTATTACATTTACAAACTTAAAATTTAACAAATATGTTGTGTTTTTGTTCAACTGAAATATGCAAAAAAGCTTTTTATTTGTTTAATTGGCAATTCACTTAAAATTAACTCATTAAAAACTTATTTATCCTTAAATCTGTACGGTTTAATTTTTCAATTCACCCGGGGGGAAAACGGGCTTACCAGCTAGTATATATATAAGATGACTTAGATTACATCTGACAATCGTGTTTGTGAATAATTAGGGGCAATTAATAACGCACCAGCTGATCGAAATTTATTTTATTGCAATACGTCAATAAATCATTCTGTAATCCAAGCCATTACTGAAGTACTTGTACCGTAAAAACCGTCGAGCGAGAGACAGTGAAATTCGAGCTCGTGGTTGGAGCAAAGGGAACAATTTGCAGTTAAAGTAGTTATGTGGGAAGGGGGTTGAAGAGTACTGGGTAGAAGATTTAATCAAATTAGATGTCATGTGGGCTAACACTTCTAATCGTTACTTAAAAATACAAGATCAATCAGAGGGCACAATGATTTAAGGTATCCGACTAAATTCGGAATCGCGATCTTGCAAAAGGGTGTAAATGGATGATACTTATGTAATTTAGTGTCACTTAGATTAGAAAATGAAAATAAAATTGGTTTAGGAATAGTACTACAATAAAAATTATTTTACAATATTTTGACAAAAAAAACATCAACCATAGTATGATCTATTTTCAAAACATTCTCCTTTTGTTAAAAATGCTTCTATTATAATATTTTGCCTGAATATAGCCCAGACAACTGTACACAGGCTCAACTAGAAATTTTGAAAAATATAACTTAGAAGTAGGTTTATCCATGTTTGACGACAATAGAGAAGAGAAACTTTAAGAAAAAAGGCCGACAATTATTTCAATTGGTTGTAACTCTGAAATTAATGTGAATTTTTCAAAAATCATAGTTCAGCCTCTGTACAGAGGTCTGAGCTGTATACAGGTACAATATTATTATAATAGATGCATTTTTCACAAAAGGAGAACATTTTAAAAAAATGCTATTCTAAGTTAATTTTTTACCGAAATATTGTATTTAAAATTTTTTTTTATTCAAAATGTGTCCTTAAAACAATTTTATACATGTATTCTAATCTAAGTGACACTAAATATCATGAAAATTATCCATTTATGTGTTTTTTCAAAATCACGGTTCCGAACGTTGTTGGATACCTTAAAGGTAAATTCTAATGTGACATTAGGGACAGTTATCTTGTGCTAATGTATGAAATCTGCATATACTCCAAATAGTTTATTAATCAAATCTTGAATGTTTTATTAGTAATACAAAAATGCATTCGATTATTTCTTATAACAGCCATATAGGCATATAGTAGATAAGTTCTAGATAGACAGCAATATATGGAGTAGACCGATGTTCATTCGGAATTGTATTTGAAACTGGCAACCAGAATGAGGCTAAATGAACGTTAACCAGTCAAGTCGCTTGTTTATACTTCCAAGTTGCTTAACGTTTCCCACAACGACATGAAGTTTTCTTAACATTTTTATCTGCGCAATGAGTATTGGGTCTTCGTGTTAACCACATTGCTTTCACACAACGATTCGATATCCATTTTTACCAAAACTGAAATGAAACTCTTAAGAGAAAACCACCCGTTTTTTTTTGACGATCTAGGTTTGTCTTGCAGAATTCCAATATTTGACGACGATGCTATGTTTTTAAAGTTGCGCCCTAATGTAGTCCGAAGGAAAAGTTTAAAAGCCTTATCACAAGTACACGTTTGGAACAATTTTTCGTCAAATTCGGGGAACTTTTACTCAGTTGCCATAGCAACGGCTCCTAACACCTTTTCCCAAGGGAGCTGAAAAAGTTGCTAGAAATTCCAATCATTGGGGTTCTTCGGTGCCCTACGTCATAAACAAAATGGCGGTAAACAACTGCTTCTATTTCGTCAAACTCGTCAGATATGTCGTATAATATTTTAAAGGCGTATAATATTTTAAGTAGAATGATGCTCAATTTCTGTTTACGCCCATCAACAAAAGCGCGCGAGAAAAAAAAAGAAATAATATTATATGTTCGTCTTCCGAGACAGAAAAACCGGCGAGTAATTTCTAAATTTGGACATAGAGCGCTTGCTGATGTCAGAGCATGCCGTTTTGTTTAAGGCAACCCTTCACCTTCATTTGTGTGAAAATTGTCCTAAGCAGTCGCTCCAATAATACATGTGTGATAGGGCCTTAGGATTCCCTCCTAAAAAATCGTAACTAATGATATAAAAGCGGCTGCGGCGCACGCAAAAGATATATCTTCCATTTCAGGTAAAAACTGCTAGGACATTAAGAAAAGAAATCAAATCCTGCAGATATTACACACAATATAAGTATAAATACATAAAGGACGGAAAAAGTACCTTCACTAAATATCGTCCAGAACCAAATACGACTTTTCTCTGTAAAAAGGATACATATTGCATCTCTCTTGGAATAAGGAAAATCAGGAGAAAAAGAGCTTAAGTAAAGGAAGATGGGACATTTTTTTTGTTTGTTCTGATTTGCAAATGCATCAAAACAAACACAGGTCTCTGAACACTAAAGCACTCAGATCAAATGCGCATGCCAACCAAAAGTACTCTTGATCAATAAAAGCCCGCAACATTGTCCGAATAATGTATAATACAACACTAACAGTTGGTATTTCATTGGAGCAAATTACTTTTTCTTTTTATGTGTGTTGGGACAAAATCGTTTGGTGTACGAATCTGGTACGAATTATGTAAGTAAATATGCCTACATGCTATAGAAGTCCTTATGTAATGCTGAAATCCTAAATATAAGAAATAATAATTAAATAACAGTATATTACCTGGAAATATATCTACGTTTTATTCTACTGAAAATGACGAATATAAAATGGCAATGAAATAGGAGTAAACAGAATGAAGGGGGAAAAACGAATAAAACCTAAGAAATAATGTAAATAAGGAGGTTTTTAAGTTATATAACGATAAGTGTTAAAGTGAGATGCTATTTAAATAGACACATGGAACGTGCTTCATTTTATTTCCTTTATTTTTTCTAATTACATGAAAAGCTAAATATATAAAATGAAAAATTCGAATTAATTTCTTAAAACTAAGCCGTGAATTCTTGTATGTATTGAACCCTTGTTAAGATATACTGAAGAATAAACGCGCTACAAGCAGTGAGTTTTCAAGGCCCTAAGAAAACTTTTAAAAAAGTGTATATTAATATATTCTTTTTTTCTCAAAAAAAAAATACTAAACATTATAGAATATCTAGAATAAAAATCAGAATTTGAAGAATGTGGTGCGTTTTTCCACGAAATTTAATTCATAATAAAATTTGAATAAAAGTAAAACTTACCCGAATTCAGCGGAGGATTTGGTTGCTTGTAGGCAGAAGCACTGTGTCCATTATAAATATTTCCTGGAATATCTTCAACGACCCAGTTGCGATAATTAGCAAGATGTGGATTTTCAGGGTTAGAAGCGTCAGCTTCTATAAAGAAAAACTAGAATGTGACATATTTTAAAAAGTCACAAAGATGGTGTCTGAATTACAGTGAAATACGTTTAACATGAAAACGCTTATGACGAAATATCGGTTAACGCGATAAAATACAACAGTCCTGATGAACTACTATTTATTTTCTTGTATTTTCTTTTCTCTTTATTCGAAACAAAAATCACTTAACTCGAGAAGATATCCCTTCTAGAGAAGTTGGATATTGAAACTATGCCATTACTTAATAAAATGGTTGAGGAAGTTTCTGTATTATTGAACTGTACTACTGTACGATAGGATGAATTTGTTGCAGTAGATAATAATAATGTGTGTTCAGCTGCGCCGGTGTACACACTGGATGCTTGGGGTGGACAGGTAGGGGCACGGAAAAGCTGGATTTAGCTAGAGTTACGAATAGAGGTTATAATTTTCGGTGCCAAAAGAGCCTGTACATCTTCTGCACCCACGGCCGGTAATGAGCTTAAATCCGTACTAGCGTACATCCCCAATGATAGCAGACATTTTGGTGTTTGTTCAATGCTCAAAAAATATCATTGGGGAAGATTTCAACGACGAAAATGAAATGAATAATACAACTTTTGCTCCCTCGTCAAACTAGAAAAAAAAATCTCTCTAAAAAAACTCTCGTTCATCTGAAATTAGAAACACCATGAAAAGTACACGCAATTGTTTAGACGCCCATTTCAATGGTGGGATAAATAACAAAATTTGCGATATTGTACAATTTAATGCTAAAAAAGACAATGAAAAAAAAAACAGATTATTTTCCAAAAAATCAAAAAATGTTTTGTTTCTCAATAAAGTTGAATATTTTGTATTAAATTTCATCAAGTTCGTTTTGTATTAAATTTCTTTAAGGCAAATAACTAAGCAATTGTGTTCTAAGCTTCATTAAGTTTCATTGGTCTATATTTAATTCAAACATATATACATATATTTGTTAATAGAATATTCCCTAATAAAAAGAAAAAACTATTTTTTTGAACATAAGGTAATTTGGGGGAAGATGCCAGTTTGTTAATTGTACTTTAAAGCGTCAATAGATGGCGATTTTGAGCCTCTTGTAAAGAGTCTTTTCTGTTATTAAGTGTGGCTTTTTAATTTATCTCAATTAATTGTCTTTAATCGGCCTTATTTTGCGATCTTTTAAACATTTCAAGTGGTGATTACAAATTTTATATTATTCCGTTCCTCATATTTAATGTCCAGAAACGTACTTTTTATTTTAAATAAGATATTAGCAATATAAATGAGTTACGCATCATGTTACACATACGGTGGATGTAGATACGGCCAAAACATTGCAGCAATAAGGAAATAAGCGTGTGTGTCATCGGCCCCTTATACTTGGGACTTTTGGCCCCGTCGAACTTTTCGTTGTTCCCAAACCTGGAGGAAACGTTAAAAGGTCAACGTTTTTCAATGGATGTCAAAGTTCAGGCAGCCGTGTGCAAATAGATAAGCAGCCAACAAGAATCTTTCTACGTATACGGAATGATCGTTTGTGCAAATGTGTAGCTGTTAGTAGTATCTATATTGAGATTACAATATGTAAGACTTGATAAATCTCCTTCATTCTGATACATATGTCATTATTTTACCTAGTCGGAAACTTATTTTATACTATTGCAGATTATACTTATCAATCACCCCTCGTATATGCAGGTATAGGCAAAATAATATGAAGACCCATTTAAATATTAGTCATTTGTGACCGTCGTATAAACGGTCGCTACGAGCCGCAACAATGTGCCACCTATTGGTGGCAAAAGGTAATGTATCAGTCAAGCGTTTAACAGTGTGAAAGTTGAATGAGAGAATTAATTTCCTAACAAGCACTAATTATCAAACCTCTTTTCCCGTCACAGAGGTAGGGACATAACACAACATGATTATACCTTACCTCACTGACGTGTAAAGAAGTTCGATAAGTAGTGCTTGCCTGGACGGAGCGTCCGTGTTCATAATAGAAAACCTTGTGGATACTTCGAGGGCCACTGTGTCAAGGTTCATGACAACATTCTCAAACCTGGGTAAGGTGTCTCCTGCGAAGCCCAGCAGTGAGAGAAAGTCAAAGTACAAGGAACGTGATAGATGGGTGTTCAGGAGAATAGTTACCCAAAAGTGCAGGACTACACTGCCGCAGATAACGTCCAAGAGGACTAACCACCTTCATCGCGGATTAACTATCCCAAGATCATTAGTTTCTGCGTGGAAGGCTATAAAGAGACTACAATCGTGCAGATACCCCTGAAATGGGACACATCTCTAATGGGAAAAGGTTATATGGGCCGATGAATCTTCATTTACATTATTCCAGGCTACCGCAGTGTTTCTC
>BMAV01027438.1:17500-108998 GCA_019973955.1 Trichonephila inaurata madagascariensis | reverse complement strand
GAATTTTAACACCTAAATGAAAAATATTGGAATACAGTCGGGGGTGCCTTTGAAAAAAAATATGCCAGAGAAAAAAGTTTTGAGAAAATCTAGTATAAAATTTAAACTATGACCTTTAGCCATCATTTGACCCAAGAACTATGACCCGGGGGGAAAGAGACTAGGGGCCCAGGCAAAGTTAAATAGAATTTCCCTGATGGTAGAATGGGGGATTTGTTTGGATTGATACCTCTTTCGGTTTACGCTCGTACTTCCGTGTCTTTTCCCGTAGAAATGTTAATACTCACACCTATAGAGATGACATCCTGGATGCTTATGTGCTCCCTGTGGTCGGGGAAAAGGCGAGGCTTTCATGCTACATGATGATAATGTGAGACTACACAGGGCTCGCATCGTGGACGCTTATCTGGATCAGGAAAAAATTCCGCACATGAAGTGGTTAGCTCGATCACAAGACCTTAACCTCTTCAGTATGGGGAGCTTTTCTATAAACCCTGCAAAGGGACGGAGTGTGAATGTTGGACTTGCGCCGGGGAGGGGACGTTTTCGTCACTGCCAACTTAAGAAAAAGCATAAATAATAAAATTTCAGCCCAAAAAGTCGAAATTTTTTAACCTTTTGTTTACACATAAGTTGCTGTTACAAAAAACCAGAATGAATAACGTTTTCCCTTTTTAATTTATATAAAATTATATAAAAAAAATCACCTCCCCCGGGGTAAATTTTTCAAGCGCTATTCAATTTTTCCCAAAATTTTTTATTGAAAAACATAAAAAATTTTTCTTTAAAAAACAAAATTTGAAAAAAATTTTTTAAAAAAAGAAAAAAAAAAATTAAATTGAAGATTAGTGTGGAAAATCGGGAAAAAAGAAAATGCAATACTACATTGTATGATTTGAAAAATAAAATATTTTTGGTTTTTTATTATTTACACAGTTTGGAACTATACACTTTTTGGCTTTTTTACCTTTTAGTTCAAAAATTAAGGTTAGGAAAATGCCTTTAAAAAATCAAAAAAAAATCTGGCGGTTTTGAAATAAGAAAAATACCGGGAAAAATATCCGAAAGAAAAAAAAAACGTTTATCACGTGGAAAATTTTAGCTGTTTGCAATTTCGATTACCTCCTCCTCCCGATTTTTCTGATGTCAAAAATCAAATCAGGAGAAAAAAATAACTAAGGCCGGTTACTTAGCTACATTCGATTTCAATATAATGGACATAGGGTGCTATCTAGTGGTCATTAAAAAAAGTTTGGAAAAATCAAAAATGCGGGGGCGTCCAAAAAGGGGCGTTTTTTCTAAAATGCATACTTGCACTTCCCGGCCATGATGAATGCATATATGACTCACCCGTCGCGAACGGGTTAACCCCCTCTAGAAGGGGGAAACTGTCGATGACGTAGCTGCTTTTAATCTAATCCCAGGACCCCGACCTTTCCCCTTCCTTCGAGAGGTGTGTGTGTGTGTGTGTGTGTGTGTGTGTATCGCACTTCCTACATAACTAATAGACTCATAATTGATAGCAACACTCATCACTGCATGTTCTGTACTGCTTCAATGGGCTTTCATGTCCCATATTAAAGGTACTTCTATACCAAAGTGAAGCATCTGATTTGTTCGTTTTATACATATGCTAATTTCTATAACACCATAAATATCTGGTGATTTCTTTTTTATGCTATTTTATAACTTCCTATGTGTTGTATAATGAGTATAAGTATCAATAAATTCTACGCTCAACTTTTTGAGTTATTATCATTTTTGTGATTATTCTTTAATTTATAACCAGTGTATTTTCCATTATTTTTATACTGTGTCTCAAGCCAGAAAAAGTTTAGATTTTTATATAAAATAATCCCAAACTTTTAAGAAAAGGTTGTTTTTTTTCATTCTTAAGCCATTCATTATTCTGGTTGTATACATACTAATAATATTTTTAAGAATTGTGCTTATGCAAGCTTATATTTTTGAAGTTTCTTCAAACTACTTTAGAATTTACTAAAATGATAATATTTTTTCATTTTTTCCTACTTGCACGTATATTAAATTTGACTTTTAAAATAAAATTAAAAACAATCCTCTTGCTTTTTCAACTCTTGGTTATTATTATCCTTTAAAAATCAGAACCTGTGTAAATAATATTATTGCATAACTATACGTATTTTTGTTACTATAAAGGTATAATAAAAAATGCACACATAAATAAAATTATTAGATTCCTTACATCTTAGTTAATGCCCTCTTGTACCATTACACACTCATAGCGTGTGTAAAGGATATTATAGCATAATAATACTTGTTTTTATTACTATATAAATATAATAGAAACTGCACATAAACATAATTAGGATTTCTTACATCTTACTTAATGCCTTCTTTTACCTTTTAGAACACAAGCAAATTGCTTAGGAAATAGTAATGAGATAAATATAATATGTAGTATAATATGATATGTGATTAAGGTATCAGACTACGTTCGGAACATGATTTTAAAAAAGCGCATAAATGGATAATTTTCATGTTATTTAGTGTCATTTAGACTAGAATACATATATAAGCATTGTTTTAAGGACATTTTGACAAAAAAAATATTTAAATATAATATTTCGGCAAAATATTAACTTAGAATAACTTTTTAAAAAAATGTTCTCATTTTGTGAAAAATGCTTCTATTATAATAATATTTTGCCTGTATATAGCTCACACCTCTGTACAGAGGTTCAAGTATGATTTTTGAAAATTCACATTATTTTCAGAGTTGCAACCCATTGAAATAATTATCGGCGTTTTTTTCTTAAAATTTCTACCCTCTGTTGTCGTAAAACATGGATAAACCCACTTCTAAGTTACATATTTCAAAAATTCGAGTTGAGCCTTTGTACAGAGGTCTGAGCTATATATAGGCAAAATATTATTATAATAGAAGCATTTTTCACAAAAGGAGAATATTTTGAAAAATGGTCATTCTAATGTTCATTTTTTGTCAAAATATTATACTTAAATAATTTTTTATTGTAATACTATTCTTAAAACAATTTTATATACATATTTCTAATCTAAGTGACACTAAAGTATTATAAATATTATCCATGTACATGCTTTTGCAAAATCACGGTTCCGAACGTAGTCGGATACCTTAAAAAGTAAAAAGTATAGAAAATATTTTAAAATATCGTATAACTCTTTACAGGATATATAAAAGAGTAAAATTTCGAAAAATTATTAATTCGTTATAATTTTTCCTATTGTTTGCGTATTTAAAAACACTATTTTCATATAAATTCGAGTACCTATCATTTAAACCTTGACTTTTCAAATCATATGAATAATATACAAACTGGATGAAATGTTCACCAACTAAAGAAATTTATCTCGAAAGATGAGGGTCATTTATAACTACTGACGAATTTTCCAATTGTTTTGGTTTCTTTAAAAGTACCTTTCATGCGAATATAAAAGGAATATTCTCCTTAAAAAATGGACATTACGACCCATCATTAAAAATTTACTGTCATGAACTTTTCCTCCAAGCAAGATGATTTTCTTTACTTTTCTCCCAGTCATTTAGTCTGGAACTTTCACATTATCCAAATCCATAAAATACTCATTATATTTAAGCCCCTACACCATTAACAGATTAACAAAGGCAGTAATTTGTTGCTGGTGCCTTTTTGGAAAAATACTTCTTTTTCATTCTTCCTAGTGAAAATTGTCTATAGAAAATGGGCATTCTACTTGGATTATTCAGTCGAATGAAAAATTAATTTACGCTCCAAAGAGAACTAAAGAAGTGAATAAAGCTAGACATTCTTTAAAATATCCGTCAATCTTCCTAAGTGTTTTTCCATTTCCTTTGTAATAAAAGTTATATTTCTTACTCTTTTCTTTAGGGATCTCATTTGGGTTTTAAGTTATTTCTTCTTATTTAAACATTTTAATATTGAGAAATCCAAAAATAAAGAGCCTTTAAGGAATGTACAAAAATTTTTTTAAGTTTAAAGGTAAGTACAGAATGTAAGAAGACAGAGCATAGCTCTTTTGGGAATTTTCAAAAAAAAAAGCTCATTCGCTTTTTATTTTCTTAAAAAAAAATTTGAAAAATCTCACCTTATGAAAAAAGTTTTACTTTTTATACACAGAAAATATGTTGTATGGTAATTACAATACTGAATAACAGTTATTTTGAAATAATAAGGTTCATGCGCTAGCGAAATGTAAAATTAAAATGTCTTCATAATTTGCTTATTTAAGAAATTCTCTTTAAGCCACAAACTCTATTTATTAGAATGTTTTAATTTCTTGAATTACAATTTTAGTTTCCAGTGATTTACATTTCATATTTAGGAATAAAATATATGGTGTATTTTTACATTCTGCCTAATATATATGACCCCGAATTGGATCATATTTTTAAAAAAAAATTAAAAATCTTACAAGCCATTCTTAAAAACAAAATGTTTATTTGGAATATTATGTATTACATACATATATAAGCAATTTTCTTTTTGTTTTAAGATATATTTTAAATAATTTAAATTAAAATATTGATGCAGAATCTTCTAAGTCAGTGATGGCGAACCAGTGACACGTGTGCAATTGATGTCACATGACACAATATTTTGGGCACGCCATCGATCGAAATGGTTTGCATTTTAGTCGAAACACAGCAAAGTTCACTATGAAGTAATGCCCATGAGAGATCTTATTCGTGCTTTCGACGCTAAACTGCATGTTTTCATAAACTATATTATAACAAGAAACTACAAGTACTTCCCAAACTTCAAAATACACATCAAAGATTTAGATGGACATGAGAAACCAGACGAAGAGAAAGTTATAGAAGAATTTATTTCTGTAATTGATTCTTCAGTCAAGGAATTTTCAGTGAGATATCCTCAGTTCAAATAATTATCGGAAACGTTCAAGTTTATTATGTACCTTATGTGACTTCATTTGATAAACTAAACTTGTCCCAGTTCGACTGGTTGGAAATTGAAGAATTTGAAATGCTACTAATTGATTTCCAGTGTAGTTCAATATGGATTCAAAAATTTATTGAAACAAGGAAAAAGTTGGAATTGATATATAGTAAAAAAGCCAGTAAGGAAAGTTTGGTAACATGGAACTCGATTCCAGACATATTTAACTGTTTGAAGAAGCTGACTCATGCTATCATAACCTCATTTTCCTCTACATATGCCTGGGAGTCATTATTTTCAGTGATGAATAACATTAAGAACACTCTTAGAAACCGTTTGACAGATGACTCCAATTCAGCATGCATTCTACTAAAAGTAACATCTTACAATCCTATTATAAGTTTTTTGCCATCTAACTGCAACAACGGAAGTTACACTAATATTACTTTAATTTGAATTACACGTATAACTAAAACATTTACTCCTATACAGTGCAAGATCTATTTTTTAGTAGTGAATAGAGTTTTGAGTTGTTAGTAATTAGTATTATAATTTTTCCAATAATCACAAATCAAAATTATTTGACAGAACGTCTATAACTCATAAAACATTTTCTTAGAAAAAATAGCACGCTGATCCATAAAGGTTCACCACCCCTGATCTAAGTTATCTAAAACTATTTTCAAAATTATACAAAATCCTATTTAGTTCTATACTTTTTAAATTCTTACCTTTTCAGAAATAAGATTTTAAATTGCTCTTCATACAATAAACGTGGGATAAAAGGAAATACACGAAAGTCTTGATGTGAGTATTAATGCTTTTAGATTGAGTACAAAGTTAAAATTTTTTAGAACAAAGAGTTCTCCATTTATAAATTCTTCAAGATTAAAAATTGGATTTCACTTATCACAACTTTTATAAAACTTTCAACAGAAAGATCGGATAGAAAAACACAAATTGTTCTTACACGATAGATAAAAATTGGAGAAAAAAATTGCTTTAATATAAGAAAAAATGTTTCTTTTTGAATTATATTTTTACCACATTTTCTTTTTCATTTGTCTTTTTAATATACATTAAAATAAAGTTGTCAAAAAATTGGAGCAGCATTAATAAATTTCACAATTTTCATTGTAGCAAAATAAAGTTAATATCACTGTAAATAGCTCAAATTGAATTAATTTATAGTGTTAAGATATGAACTTAGGTTAATGAATGCAGTTAATTAATTTCTGTTCCAAATTTCATTCGAGTCCAATTATGAGCTCCAGATAAATTCAGAAAAAAATTATTATGTGATCAAAAATATATTTTAAAATAAACAATTTTCATAATATCCTCATTTTCTATACCATCAGAAAAGCGAATCAACAGTAGAATATTATAAATTAGTTAAAAAACGGCCTATTAGAACTTTAGGATTTTAATTATAAGAATTGGCCTTTGAATATTTCCTGGACTATTTGGGGGAATTTGATAAAATTTTGGATTTAAGGGCTTTACTATATGAATAATGCATAAATATAATTTCAACCTTTTCTAATTGACTTTTCGGGAAGTTTTTCGTAATAATATAACTTTAAATATTGTCCACGTTTTTGAAATTGAAAAATACATGAATAAGTTGCTGAATACAAAAAAGTTTTGAAAAATTTGAGTCAAAATATTTTGTGGTCATATATTTCACAATCGTATTTGACATTGAAAGACTGTCTTTTAAACTTTCATAATTCAGAAGCTAAGAAGTATAGTTTTTAGTAATTTGAAATTGAGGCTGATTTTGCTATCACTGTTTAGTATGAAATACAGTAATTATGAGTCAAGAATTGTTGCAAATAATAGAAAAAAATGTCTGCATAAATTGAATTACAAATAAAACATATTTATTACATTTCGTAAAGTGAAACTAAAAAACAGATTTATATAGAAATTATGAGGAAAAGATGTATGCCCATTTCATTCTCTAATGGGAACAAAACTGGATTTTAACCGCTTAAATAATACATTTCAAATGAAGTAGGTGAAAACAGGAATTGTAATACCACTGGCTGCCACTAACATTTAGTAGGACCACACCTGGCTGCTATGACGTCTATACAATGGTTATGTATTGAAAAATTAAATTTTGGATTTATTAAAAGAATTTTTGATTGCACCAAACTTGGATAAGTAATTCCCTCAGCTATAGGTCAGTGATCCAAGTTTCTCAATCAACACATTACCCGTTCCATTTAGTTCTGTATATTTACAATCCAATTTAAATTCAGACTTCTGTTTGTTGTTGATGTTACAAATGCCAACTGATTGGCATGTGCTAGATCAAGGGCCAAGAGATTTATCGTGCTAAAGGGGTAAATTGTACTCCTGCCGTTAGCCGTTGCCTTGAGCACCATGCAGGGGACAGTATTTTTTAGCTCGGATCCAGCCAGATTTTGAACTGGGGATGTCAGGGGGCTGCCACATCTCTTCCGCTTCCCTCAACCTCACGAAAGGACTTGCGACTCGACGGCTATTTAGAGTACATCCATGCCGCGAAGGTGCTATACTGCGGGATTCGAACCCAAGTCCTAAGGGCACTGCAGTGAGCACCGCTAACCACTAAACCGGATGGATGGCAAATTCAGACTATAATCTATACTGATGCAAGAATAAGATGTTATGGTACTGCAGCCATTTTTTAACCTATAGACATGGAAAATGGTCTGAATGAGTTTTATTAACATCGCTATAGAGCAACACGTGGGCTATTGAAGATGGATTTCGTAATTCATCAAGTGACGAGGATGGCATCTGAATTGACACTCCTCACACCACACCAATGGAAAGATCTTGAAATACGACAAATTTAACACACATGAGCCCATTTACTATTCAAGTCTGTAGCAGCACTAAAGCTCGCTCTCATGACATGCTGGCCATGAGTTCAGGACCATGATCACTAGGCTACCGCGGCCACGGAAAATGGCCATGAAGAAAAAACAGTAAAGAATACATGCAGTCTAACTGATGTGCAATGTTCAGGCATGTGGTACTTACTATTTTGATTGTATGGCTGGACTCTGAATCCTCATGAATATGCAGTCACTGATAAATTCGTAGTGGTCTTTAATAGTAGACAAGAGCATAGTAACATATCAATATCATTAATCACTGTTATTTTAAGGAAATATATGGGAAAACCTTATATTATATAACGCTAGAAAATAATTCACTTTGAATGCAATAGGTCTTAGAATTAATTTTACTTTAAAGTTATATATTCACTATATGTAATTTAATATAACAAATAAAATATTTTACATACATTTTAAACCAAAGAATGTACACCCAAAGTTCTTTTAAAAGAATATATAAGGTTTTAAGTTACAAAAAAGTTGTGGGATTGTTGCTAACTTCTTTTTAAAGTTTTGACCCCCAAAATAACTTTTGAATAACTTTTGATTCTGTAGTTTCAAAACTAAAATACCTGAAGCAGACTGAAACACTTTTTACCATCAACAGCAACCAGTAATGATGATCACCCTTGTACCATACTGAAAAAATACTTCGTAATGCATATATAAAAGATGAAAAATGTTCTTTTTGTCTATAAGAATATGTATCATTCTAAATTTGAGCTGCATGCATTCTAGATCATTATTCGCTGTGAAAGTCTAAAAAAGTGAAAACACTTTGATTTAAAGAAAAAAAAGTTGCAATTGAAGTAAAATTGAGCAGCGATGGTTGTGGGTTTTTTTTTTTTTGGTGTGGGGAGGTGCGTAATTTTTATTTTTAAAACTAAAGTAGTGTAAGTCATTTTAACATTATTTTCTTTTCACAGCATTATAAATAAAAACTTCTGAAAAATAATAATTTGAATGTATGTAACTGATTAACTTATTAGAAAAAAGATAAACTTTTAAAATTAAATAAAAAGAAAAATATTTTAGAATTCCCGCTTAAGTTAACTAGTAGAATTAAATGTCAATCTATATATGTCCATCTATTTATTTATGATAATCAATATCAATCTATTTATTATAATCAATATCTATTTATTATAATCTATCTATATCTGTCAATCTATCTATCTCTCTCTCTCTCTCTATATATATATATATGAATAAAATGTACACAAAGTTATGGTATTAAATGAACAAAATACTTTAAGTTGAAAGCTAAAATAAATTTTGCTTCAAGTAAATTAGGCTATTTTCAACTAAAAGCATCACACAAATGGATTACTAAAATTCCCTATTTACAAAAATAAAATGTGAACCCGATAAGAGAGCTGCTATATGCACATTTGAATCTACTAAAATATATTGAATTAAACGTAGTTCCCAGCTGAGAAAGCAAAATGCACAGACCATATCTTATTATATCTCATACATTGAAAAATAAATTATCTTTTGTGTTTAATAATTTTTTGACTGATCAAACAACTTTTCCCTATATATATATATATATATATATATATATATATATATATATATATATATATATATATATATATATATATATATATATATATTTTACTGCATTATTAATATTTTCAATACAATTAAAAATGAAAATGTATAATGGAAATTTTTTCCTTTTTGAAAAGATAAAAAGTTAAATTAGAAAAAAAGAGTAAACAAACAACATATTATAATTTTTAAAGATAATTGTGATTTAAAAAATATATATATAATTTATCAAGGATTACTTTAATTTTAAAAGAAGATGACGATATTTTATTTATGAATTTAAGAGAAATATGTTACTCAATTATACCATATTATGGATTTGAAAGGAATATAAATTTTTCGTTGCTTGATATTATACACAGACTTTAATTTCTATTTTAATGTTTTTATTGTAATAGATTTTCAACATTACTTATATTTTATGAAAATCAAGTTAATTTCTTTTTACTTGCCATTTATTTGACACATCTAAAATATGTGCCATGTTTCGAAAACATTTAAATCTCGAAATAATTACAAACGCAGAATTAGTTTCATATAAGTGTTAAAATAATTAATAAGTGTTACTCACACATTTTACAATCAACTTTTAAAATGGAAAATTTAAAATCTATACATTTAAATACTTTCCTTTTATTTTTCATATTTACACAGAAAAAATCAAATTTTCTTCAGAATATTGCTTATATCATTTCGTCTCTGAACTCAACAGATATTTCTGAAAACTCCTTTTCAAACATCCTATTTTTTCTGCACTTTTATTTTGAATTACTGAAAGATCAATTTTGGTCGATGAGTGAAGAGAACTTTTGAAGATGTTTTACCTTTGAATTTTTTTCTTTTGCACAAAGTTAAGGAGTAAGTGTTAGACTGTGATTTCTCAGAAAATTAGTCGGCTTCAAAAGCATTGGAAACATTAAGAACACACATATTCATTCCTTTTTTCTTTCCCTTCCCTTGATCTTACCACCGAACCTATAAGAATGTAACTAATAAAAGTTGGATCGAGAAAAAGGAAAGGAAAAATCATTGTAATCTTGAAGAAGTCGGGGTTTGAATATTCTTCCACGTGGACTATTAGAATTGATGGATATCATTTCAAGCGTTGCAGAAAATATTTTTCAAATTTGCATATCTTGGGAATAAAGGAAGTATTATTTTTCAGAAATAGTAGAATTTTTTATTAGAGAGACATGTTTAATTTTTTTTTTTTTATGCTGTACATTAATAACATTTTTCTTATTTCTTGTAACTTAAGTATATATATTAATTATATGTAAATATATATTAATTAGTCTTTTAATTTTAATGATCTTAAAAATCCAATATCTGATTGAATAAATACACATAAATGAGTCAATTATACCGTAAACGTTTTAATACACATAATGTTTATTTTTGGTATTAAAGACAAAATACTGCATATCATTGTACCACACAAATAATTATAGAAATATGAAAGCAAAAGTTTAAATGTGTGTTCTGTTTAACTTATTCTAAGATAAACCCATGCACAAATTGTTTAAAATTATAATAATTCTACTATCTTATTTTTTTATTTTTCGTCGCAATATCTTTTCTTTAGAATTATGAATCATTTAATTTGTCTTTCAATGGTATTTTTTCTGTTTCATGGCTGTAAAATGTGTATTTCTTAAAATAAAGTACATATAATACTGTAGTCTTCGAAAATAATTGGTTTATTATTGCTGCCTCACTGTTGGAGAAATATCTAGAATAAGTAAAATAATTAGTTTCTGTGAATGTCTTACTTTCTACAATATGAATTACATATAGTTGAACCCACAACTAATCTTTTATAATATCTTGTTAGCAAATAACATTAAGTAGATTTATTTTCTGTCGGTTTTAAATGATTCATCGGGCTTTTAAAAATTTATTGTGTCGAAAATTTTACCCTTTGCGTTACAAATAATACATAGACAGAGAAATTGTTTCTATTTCTCAAAGCGAATTTTTTTTCATGAGCAATGTAATTAAATACAAGAGATAAAAAAACATAATTTCATGGATGCTTAAAAACAGCAAATTGTGTGAGAGTTATTATTAGGAATTATATATCTACACAAATGAGGTTTTTCTTAAACTTTTCAAATTTTAAAGGTGATATTTACATGTATTAGATTTTTCCTCTAATCTTGCTGGAACTTCAAAGTATTCCTTGATTTGTAATATCCGATTAGGCGATATTTCTTTTTTAAAGAAAATATCAAAATAAGGTTTAATAACAACCATGTTATATGTATGAGCAAGTTTCAAGGAAAAACGATTTGAATAACAGAGAAAGTTATAGAAAGATTCAAAATGATATTTGAGTTGAGTTGAGTTGAGTTGAGTTTGGTGTTTTATGGCGCAAGAGCCAGTTTTGGCTATACTGCGCCAAACATTCATAGGTCTGTGGTCTGGAAGGGAAAAGAAGAAAAGAAGAAATTGGATGACAAGATGGAGGGTCGAAAGAAGAGAAGGATCACTGGGGTACCCCGGGGGCGTGACACCCGTGTTTACCAAAGATAGTAAACCCCTTGGGAAAAGGAAAAGATCATTAAAGTACCTCGAGATTGTGGCACCCGAACCCACCTAAAGAAGGTGAGCCCCCTGAGGGGAAAATTATATTTGAAAATGTATGTCTGTGAAGTAGATAGTATCAATTCCAGCTTCAAAACTGTATTTAGTAATTGAAAGTGAAATTAATATAAATATCTTTAACGTAATAATGCTGTGTGTAACAATATAAATTTCTAATTAATTAGAAATAAATTATATCGGGGAGGGGGGATTTTAAAATTTAAAAATTAAAAGAACCATTTCTAAAATATTAAAATACTATGTATATATGTTAACGAGGCCAAAGGAATTGATATTGAAACTAAGATTATTAGAATATTATCAAGCGACTGAATACACGTTGGATTATTCTAAAAATGAAGTAAGCTTATTAGCGGCAGAAAAATATGGTTTCAAACAAATTTTTATTTATTTTCAGTATTTCTATAAAAATTAAATTACCTGTAAGGATACTATAAATCATTTTTGTTTTTCACAGTTATTATACATAATAAATATATTATTTTTTGAAAAATTAACAACATTAATTCAAAATAATTCATTACGTGTTTTCAAAATGAAAAAAAATCAAGCCAAGTAGCTAAAACACTAAAAGCACAGCTCTAAAATTTAAAAGTATATTTTATGCAGATTAAAACTATTAATTGAAAAAAAGTTTAAAAAAATAGGTATTGCTCTGGAAATTGAAAATCAAGGATTATGAAAAAGTTTAGACTGTGAGGAATTTAATGCATTCCCTGTAACGTTTTCTATGATGAATTTCTAAACATTATTTCTACAGTAATAAATCATTAACTGAAAAAAAATCTAAAATACAGAAAGGAACATAATGAATTCACTCTCTCTCTCTCTGTTTAAATGATTTATACTTCTATAAAATCCACACAGAACAATTACTGAGACTGCGATATTCTTAGATTTTTTTAATTCCAAGTCATTTTCAGCGACCAGTAAAAACTCGAGTCCTCGTAACTCATTGAATAATTCTCACATTAAAAGATCATTAAACCTTTGTACGATTTCGTTCTTTCTTGGTAAACAAATAGAGAATACTTCACTTAATTTTTGTACGACATTAGATCTTGTAGACATGAGTATTGAAAACTCAATTTCCCCCAATCATGGCAAACTTCTATTGAATCAGAACTTGTGTATACCGAAAGCAAAAAGAATTTATTACAGGAAGGAACGTAAAAAAATTGCTTAAAAGACGTCTTCAGGATTTTCCGCTAAAAGTATAAAGGTAGAAAATATAGATTCTTGAATAAGACTGTCCGTAATTAAATAAGAGTTGGAGAAAGAGGGAGGGAAAATGACAGATTACTCGAAAAGTTCGTAATTTTTCTGAAATAAAATGGATAAAGTGATTGAAGTAAGGGAAAATAAAATGTGATAAAAATGAGTTTTTTCTTGATTAAAGAATCTTAAAAACTTATATAGAGCTCTATGGAATTATACTTTTTCTTATAGTTATGGACATCTCACAATGTTGCTCTAGTTATATATCAATATTTACTAGGTATTAATTTATTAAAACTATTAAATAATCATGGAAATTAATTAAAGATTAAAATTCAGGAGTTATATTATTATTTAATTTTACAGGAACATAACACATTAGCTTAAAATTATAAAGTAGAAAAGAGATGCGAAAAATACACTTTTTACACAATGTGAACCTTAATTTATTAAATGTAATTTACTTTACAATCCTTACTAATATTATAAACGTGAAAGTTTGTATGGATGTTTGGTACTCTTTCACGCAAAAACAACTGAATGAATTTTAATGAAACTTTACACAATAGTATAGCTTTTACATCAGAATAACACACAGACTATAGTTTGTAAAGATATTGTGTGGAGTGTCCAAAATATAACGATAATTGTCAAGAATGAAAAAATTCGACCATCTGCAAAAAAAGCCCGCGACAGCATATATCTATCTTTTATGTGTGAAGCAAAACTTTGCATTTGGTTTTGTCTACGCCAGGCGCCAGGAACTGTGAAAGCTTGAACAGGCGGATTGTGAGGCTGATTATAATTTTAACAAAAAATAAATACAACAAAAAGTAATATTAACGTATTACACTTCCAGATATAAATCATTTATACTATTTTAAGCTTTCATTACACACAATTTTTTCAACAATGTGCTACTTTTGCTGAGCAGAGATCAGCTTAGGAAGGTGTTTTCAAAAATCGACCCACAAGACAGTTACGGGGAGTTATAAATAAATAAAAATCCCTTTTATCAGCTATTAGATCTATAGACTTAAAGTTTAACAAATATGTTTGTTTTTTTTGCTCAGCTGAGATATGCTAAAAGCTTTTTTTTTATTTAATTTGCAATTGTAAAATTAACTCATTAAAAACTTCTTTATCCTTCAATCTGTATTGTTAAATTTTTCACATCACCCGTGCGAAGCACTGGTATAACAGCTAGTTTTATATATAATTGCAATTTATTTATGCAAATATATAATACATGTTGTATTTTTTAACACAAAAAGTTTAGTAAAATTAACATGATTTTTAGAATTTTTTAATGCAGCTATACCCCACTTTAAACTGTTTTAAGATTTCGGATGGAGTTCTTCATTGAGAAGAGAGCTATATTAACATCGCACTATGATGTTGAATGAGGGCTATTAAAGACGGACCTGGTCAAGTGACTAGGATGACGCCTGAGCTGGAACCCCCTGTCCTAACTTCCACACAACACCAACGTGAGGATGTTTGAGCTTTGACTTATTTAACGTACATCGTCCCACTCTGCACGGCGAAACTTCAGCAACAGTAGGCTTGAACTCATAATACCCCAGCAACGAGTCCGTGATCTTGACTACTATGCTACTCCGGACACCTCGAAAGAGAGAAAGAACGGATATGATTCTAATACTCGCAAGGAGTTACATAAAATCCTTATTTTCCTTAGAATTCAAACGTGTAACAGAATTATTATTTCTATGTAACATGACTAATTGTAAACTTCAAACACCCACCACGTAGAGGGACTAATGCTCGTAGAGCCTGTCGAAGTACAAAGTCATCACTTTCATATGGTGTCGAAGTTTATAGAGTTTGGCAGTAACCAGATCATGTGTCTCGTCCACGTCATTTGAGAGTTATTTAAAATTAAGAGTTCTATCAATAATAATCCTCATGTAGATTGGAATTCGATATTAATAAACACACTTAATAAATCATGAAGTTAAGTTTTAAAGTTCCTTAACACTCCACAGCGTTATTCATACATCATTAACCTCTCTTTTGATTTGATTCTTTGTTTGACAGGAAATCCTTTCGATATCCTTTTCCTGTTTTATCCCCTCATAGTTAGAAACGAATACCTAAACATGGAGCAACGTTAACAGCATACATTTTTTTATCTATATCCAAGTATACTAACTATGAGTTTCTTTTTATACATTCTCAATTCTTTAAGAGTGTCACTTCTTAATCATAATTAATAATTACTGTAAAAGAGCTATTAACTATTATCAATGATTACTAAATTAGTTATTAAGTAATTTTGAAGGTAATTTTTGAAGTAGATATAACAATAAATAAGTGCAAATATATAGTGTAACATACGATCAAGATGACATTTTAGATATTTATAAGACATTACTCTAAAATAACCCATCTATGATAAATAATAAATAATGATAGAAAGTCAATCTCTATGCATGGAAAACATAAAATGCACATACATATGCAATGCACTTGAAAATACAGAAATGCAAATATAAACAGATTTAAATTTAAGAAGAAGAAAAAAACATTTCCTTCAATGCAATTTTCTTAAGAATTTCGAGATCAAGTAAATATGCAGTATTTCATTTCTTGTGTACAGCCATATAAAGTTAATAAGACGTTTAGTCAAAATGTACTTTTCTATAATTTACATGCTTGAAACGTAAGAAATTTTATTGTAATAATAAAAAAGGTATTCTTACAAAGAGCAATTACATTTCAAATACATTTCCAAGAAATGGTTTTGAATATTTTTTTACTTGTGTTTCTGAACAAAATCCCTTATTACTGCGGAAAAAATATTTTTTTTACTATATCCTTATATATGAAAAATCAAAAAATAACATATTTTTCTTATAAATAAACCAAAAAGTAAGACTTTTTCAAAAGGTCCACCGGCATCCAAATTACTGTTTCTAAAAACATGGAAAAGTTCCATATACGAAATAAAATGTAAAACCATATTGTTTCCTAATCGTTATACCTGTTCTTTGAAAACCACATAAACAGCACATCAAAACTGATTCATTTGTATGTAAAAAAAAAAACCTTCTTTTCAGAATTCTTTGAAATACTCGTATATGTAATTTGAGACGTTAGAATCGAATCTTGCGTTTTTATCTGTTGCAATTCACTGAAAAACAACTCCTTTACTGGGGACAGTATAAATAAGTTGTTTTCAAAAGAAAATGCTAACAATGATCAAAACAAAATTGAACCCATTTCACAAAATCGGGAAAATAAGTTATTATTATTTTTTTATTTTGTCATATTCTGAGCTGATGTGAGTGAAATTCTAGTAATTCTTAATTAAAAGATTTGTTTTCGCAATATATATAGAGGTTCTTGAATTGTTTTTAAAAGTGAACTACTTTAGAATTTTCATTAGAAAAAACGTTTGAACTTAAAGACTTACTTCTAAATAAAATGCTATCCCCCCATAAGTGCTTAAGTGAAATTTGAGCATGTATTCTGTGAGATTGCAAATATTTAAAAGTTGCTCTATAAAGAAAATAAAACCAAAAACTATATAACTTGCCATAAAATGTGCACATTTATTTTTTCCGAAATATTATTGCACTAAAGGCCTTATCACACGTACACGTTTCGAGCAATTTTTCGTCCTATTCGTACAATTTTTCCTCAGTTGCCATAGCAACGGCTTCCGAACAATTTTTTGCTATTGATCTCAAAAAGTTTTTCCTAATAAAAGTTGCTTGGAATTCCAATCAATGGGATTCTCCTGCACCCTGCGTCATAAACAAGATGGCAACTTCGATTTCGTCAAACGCATCAGATATGGCGTATAATATTTTAACGACGTATAATATTTTAAATAGAATGGTGCTCCATTTCTGTTTACGCCCATCAACAAAAGCGCAATGAAATAAAAGAAATAATTTTGGATGTTCGTTTTACGAAGATGAAAAGTCTGCAAGCAATTTTTCAATGTGGAGATACAACGTGGCTGACGTCAGAGCATGTCGTTTTGCCTACGGAAACCCTTCCTCCTCATATAAGGCAAGAAGTTAGATGAAAAAGTTGCATGGAAAATGTACGTGTGATACGGCCTTAAGATATTTAAATTCTAATAAAAAACTATTTTAAAGTATTGCAGACTGAGAAAATGTTATGTTAAATTTTTACAATACTATTTAAAATATCAAACTTTACAATCAACATGTAAATGAATGCATGTGTATTTAGTGCATAGGGCAAAGACGTAATTTAAAGAGTTAGTTTTACATCTTATCATAAAAAAGTAACGAACTAAGAAATAACTATTCGAGGGAGATGAAAATGGATTGACGTAAAGTACTGGCATTTAAAAACAAAGCGCCGACAATACCATATAAATTTAAAATTTTAATCACTTAATACAACTAAAGGGCAAGAAAATCATTAATCAGCTCTTCCACTTCTAATGAAAGCTGTTACTTGGCTGGCATTGACTCTTATAGTAAATCTTCCTGCAGGATTGCCTGAAATACACTTTACAGTTGGTAATTTAGATCAGCGTGATCCTGGCAATGGTAGGAGACACTTGCTTATCACAGTTCAAAGGGCTTTCTAGGGGGAGATCTGAAGATCGTGCTCGTCAGGGAATTATTGAAGAAACCTGATCTATTAATTGTTTATTAACATGGCACTTGTGAGTATTGTAGTATTCAAATTTTTTATTTCTTTTTCAATTCCTACTATTAGCTCACACTCCCTTTATATTTATTTATTTATCTTGGGGGAATTTTCAAATGTTAATAAAATACATTTTAAAGCGCTCAATTGAGCTGAAATTTTATATACATGACTATTTTGGATAACAATACAGTAATTTAATTATAATTAATAAAATTAATTGATTAAAACTAATTATTCAAAGAATTACAAATTCAGCCACGTTGGCATCATTTTTGGCAACTTAGCAACCCTTTTGGCGATTTGTGTCAAAACTTGAAAAGATTTTTTTTTCTGACGTTTTAAAGCATTCCGTTGAACTGAAATTTTATATACACGATTGTTTTGGATAACAATAAGATACTTTAATGATAATTAATAAAAATCATTTGTCACTTAATGTTGTGATTCTGTCATATGTATATATACGTATTTATATTAATTGTAACTATTTAATAAAAAATAGCTAAAATAAAATTTTTCTTTGTTGATTTAAGTAGAAATTGACTTAATTTTTTTTTATATTACTTGTTTTTGAGGAAGTCTTTGTTTGGAAGATCCCCTCTTGTGGTTATTTTAATAAAGAATAACGTATGCATACATGCTCCGCCTCGTATAATATTATGATTGTAAATTGTTTTCTTTTCGAAATATTAAGAATGTGTAGACGTAAATGGGTAGAGAAGGTGACTGAAATGTGACTGGACTGGAGTTGAAGGATTAGAGAAACTTATAAACATGAAAGCGAAATCCTTTTATTGTAAGGTTTATATTTAGAAACACCCCAGTCTAATAGACAGCATGTGATCAATTTTAAGATTAAAATAATAGAACAACATGCATAGTTTTATTTAATTTGACTTATTAATAACAAACTAACAGACTGAAGTTTAAATTAAGGGAAATAATTGAACTTCAAGCGAACAAAATATTTTTTTAATTAAGGTATCCGACAACATTCGGAGCCAGGATTTTGCAAAAGCGCATAAATGGATAATTTTCATGATATTTAGTGTCACTTTTAAATTAGAATAGATGTAAAAAATTGTTTTATAAGGACATTTTAACAAAAAATATTTAAATACAATATTTTGGCTAAAAATTGACTTAGAATAATACTTTTTCAAAATGTTCTCCTTTTGTGAAAAATGCTTCTATTATAATAATATTTTGATTGTCTATAGCTCAGACCTCTGTACAGAGGCTCAACTAGAATTTTTGAAATATATAACATAGAAGTGGATTTATCCATATTTTACGACAACAGAGGGTAGAAATTTTAAGAAAAAAACGCCAATAATTATTTCAATTGGTGGTAACTCTGAAAATAATGTGAATTTTTCAAAACTTCTAGTTGAGCCTCTGTAAAGAGGTCTGAGATTTATACAGGCAAAATATTGTTATAATAGAAGCATTTTTCACAAAAGGAGAATTTTGAAAAAAGATTATTCTAAGTTAATTTTTTGCCAAAATATGGTATTTAAATAATTTTTTTTGTCTATAAATGTCCTTAAAAAAATTTTATGCATGTATTCTAATCTGAGTGATACTAAATATCATGAAAATTATCCATTTATGCTCTCTTTTAAAATCACGATTCCGAACGTAGTCGGATACCTTAAGAGCAGTCAGATATTTCTTTTTCGAAATTATCCAGATCAAAATCTTAACTTGGTAATGCTCTGTACTCGAGATCTAATTACTTAAATGGGACTTTTTAATCTAAAAATATCTCTTCAGATTGCCTTAGCGTATTGCTTAAGTATAGTATAAGCATAGTCTCAACTTCATAGTCTTAGAATGTATCTTATAATATTCAATGTTAATTATAGGAATTATAAACAGGAAGAGTTTTGTATTGATTCCTTTATTCTATCTTGTGTATTAATTGATACCAAGTATTTCTTTACAAACATAATTTAAACTTTTCTATATGTCACGATTTATGTAAGCACTTTTCCTTCAATGAAAAGGAAATATAAAAGCTATTAAGAAAATATTTTAGGAAAATATGTTGCTGAAAATTGAGTTCACGTATAATACACTTATACGTGTTTATACGTTTAGGGCATAGGGGATTAAAAGTAAACACTTTATGCGAAATGCGCATTTTTTCCGCTATATGCGTATTAGAAATGATTTACATACCTACAAAAAATCGTTTTCATGTAAACTGAAACTTGCACTATTTTTTATGATCAAATCTCAAAGCGAAATGAGTCTTATTTCACCTTTATGTGGATTCCTCTTATTTATGTTTTTATCGAAGCTTTCCGACTGACATAAGATTCCCATATCACAGCTTTATCATCGATAGATATTACGTATTTCGGATAAATTCTCTGAACGTGGGACATTTTTGATAGCAGCAGTAAATTCATAAATTATTAAATACAGAACAGCAGAAGGAAGCGTCGCAAAGAGAATTACTGGCATTACACAGCGGGATAAGGCTGCATTTGAAGATAGAGAGAATAAAACATTTATTTTCTGAAAGAATCTGAAATTGTTTACTACTTATTTATTGCAGGCGTACTTTCTCTCTCTATTTTTTTTCTCAATCTGTAGCCTTGTAAAGTTGTAGATGATAAAGAGCTTTAGGTGTTTTTCTTTGGTTTAGTATCCGATTGTATAAAAAGATTTACAGAGGTAGAAATTGTAAAAATTTTACAACTTTTAGTATTGTTTGTGTTTTTGTTCGAAAAAGAAAATGTTTTTTGTTCTCTAATTAATAATACTTCTATAAATAGAATTTACAGCATTGCTATAACAATAATTATTAAAAATGAATACAATAACAATGATGAGAAAGATTATTTTAGTGATAATTAGAACAGAATTAATAATAGTATTTGATAATTATTCATCAAGTGTTATATAGCTATTAATTGTAATTGTGATAATACACTTACTATATAAAAACTATTCAGTGTAACGAATGTGCATTTAATATCAAATAATTTATTATGAATAAATAAGCTAGTCAACATGCAAAAATAAAAAGGAGAAACTGGAGTGCACTTTGTCTTGGATAATTAAGTTCGTGTAATGTATATAATATATTTTCGTGTAAATATATATCACATTAAGCTCAACTAAGTGTAATTAAACTTTTTTTTATCTTAAGGAGATAATCTGTTTTTAAACCTTCGATTTACATTACACTTTGAAGAACACTGATCCAGATTTGATATTTATATTACATCGAAGCATTGTTAATTTTTTTTCATTTATTATATATTTAGCGGTATGCAGTTACATATTCAGCAATACTTTTATTATAGGTTTAATTATATGCATATAATTACATATTTAATCCCAAGGGTGCTCAAAATGTCCACACTTTGGTACAGATGCATTTCAGCAACCTGTCCCCGACACTCACCCATACAGTGCGACATAAATTCCGGTTAGAACGAATTTCCTCAAGAGCACCATCGATAAAATTATTAAACTGCCGTACTGTGGCGAGTTTTCTGGAACAACCCTTATCCTTTACTATTCTCCATAAAAAGCAATCCATTGGAGTTAAGTCAGGGAAACGCGATGGCCAATAAATGCTCCCATGTCTCCCCGTCCAATGATGCGGGCATGCCTGATCCAGGTATTGATGGACCGCCAAAGAATAATGCTGTGGAGCCCCGTCCTGTTGAAAGAACAGTTCCGCGGAGTCGGGCAGTGCTTGCAGTTGTAGCATCACAACTTCAATTAACATGTCTAGATATTTAGGAACCTCAACAGTTCCATCAAAAGAGACAGGACTCCCGACACCATCGGAGGATATGCACCCCACAATATGACGCCTGGCTAATTCAATTAGGTAGTCATAATGACATGTGGGTTTTTATCGGCCCAATACACAGAGTTTTGTCGGTTGACGTGACTAGACAATTTAAAACAGAATTCATCTGTACACGCGATTTTCAAAAGCAGGGCAGATTGTTCAGTCAGTTAACCCGTTCAGGACCATGATCACATATATGTGATCACGCGTTTCTCCTTCCACGGCCCACGGTATCATATACGTGATTGAGCTTCCCCTGCTCGTAGGCCCATGATCACACCGGTGCCATCTGAGTTAGGAACGTTTTTATAATAATTTTTACAAGCACTAGATGAAGCTTAAAAACCTTTTTTTTTTTTGAATAATGTTTCATAAAACTTTGAACTTCAATATGTGCTTTCGGCTCCGTGTTTTTAATTAGATCCGAGATATTTATGAATATAAACAACTGCACATGTTTATTTTTCGAGAGAATCGAACGTTTAGAGGTTTGTGATCTATTGCTCTATGGATTTCTGTTTATATTTCGATTAAATTGGCTTAGTTTTCTAATACACTGCAGGCCACCGTAAATGCAACACCAAGAAATACAAGAGATAGCACAACAAAGTTTATTTTGTAAGTAACATGTTAATCAAGTATTAAATGATTAAATTTAAAGACTTCTGTGAAGTGTGGTTCCTGTCAGAATCAGTAGCCAGAGTAGTCGCCATTGTTGGAGATCACCGCTGCCACACGCCTCGGCATTAATTCAAAGAGACTTGGGATGTGTTCTTGGGGTACAGCAGACCAAGCAGCTTCCACACGTTACCAAAGTTGATCTGCTGTGGCAGCTGGGGGTGTAATTTGGGTCAATCGTTGAGCAACCATGGACCACATGTTTTCTATCGGCGAAAGATCCGGAGAGCTAGCCGGCCAGGGAAGAAATTCAATCTGGTGATTGACGAAGAACCTTTGGACAATGCGTGCCACGTGTGGTAGCGCATTATCCTGTTGAAATATGGATGTGGCCAAGCCCTGAAGGAAAGGAAGGACAACTAGCTCCAACACCTCGGAGATGTAGGGCTGGCTGTTTAAAGTACCGGCAATGCGTACTAGAGGAGTGCGAGAGTGATATACAATATCGCCCCATACCATAATACCCGGTGCAGGACCAATGTGGCGGTGAATAACGCAGCTGTTCGGCATCCTCTCTCGACGGTGTCTCCAGACTCGAATCCGATTATCGTGGTGTTGCAGACAGATGCGTGACTCATCAGTAAAGACAACGTCATTCCATTCTGAAACCCACATCCTTCTTTCATCGCACCATTGGCGGCCGAGACATCTGTGGTTCTGCGTCAAGGGTAGACCAAGCAATGGACATCTTGTGGACAGAGGACTCTGCTGTAAATGGCGTCGAATGGTACACGCAGACACTGAATGATGCATTACAGACTCAATGGGCTGTGCTATGGTTCGTGATGTGACTGAGCGATCCGTCACTGTCATGCGCCCAATTTGCCTGTCCTCACGTGAAGTGGTGCACTGAGGTGGATGCGATCGACCACGTAGGTCCGTCTTTAGGTGCATCCAACGGTCACATATCCGCATTACAGTCGTTTGGTTTCGTCCAACACGACTACCGATTTGCCTGAAAGATAATCCAAAATTTTGGTTGGTCACTATCCTTCCTCTGACGAGCTCGGATACTTGATCAAAAGCTGATCGGTGTTTTCTACGAGACATAATTGATCTTTTTTGTAAAAAACCACAAGAAAAACACAATTGCCGAACTTAAAATCGTCGGAATCTCCAAGCCTTAAATAGCGCTTTGAGATGGCGCCACATGCGCGCGTGATGTGTGTCTGCGCTGAAATTCTAATCATTTGCATATCGTATCTCTGCTAATGCATGTTGTAAATTTCATGTTATTTGCATGCTTCCTTCAGGGTGTTACATTTACGGTGGACAGCAGTGTATTTTCCAAATTCTTATTTAAATATCTGGGATTTTTGTCAATTTTTTTGAGAGAAAGTGTATGTAGTTTTGTTTTTTTGTTTTTATTAAAATGAAGTCATTTTCTTTAAAATTCGTAATTGATTTTTTTTTAAATATAGCGAAAAGTTTTTGTACTCCTTGTTCAAATATTATCAATAAAAGTAAATTGTGTGTAAGTTTTAGCGTATATTTGGTTGCATTTAAAACTTTATATGAAAATTAGAAGAAATTAGGCTTAGCAGGGAAATGTATGTAGTCTGCAGTCTGGATTGTCTTCAAGAAGGCCATGCAACACTCTGGGGTGGTATGGCTGAAGGTGCATCAAACTTTGTAATGATGTCCTTGAGATACATAGCTACCAAGACGCTTGACACATGGACTTCTTTGGATTGTTTACGAAAGTAAAGGCTTCCTTCATCTGATTTCCCTGCTTCAACGTCCTTCGTGGTCGTCCAGACCGGTGCATTGCCAACGGAACTCGTGGTCTCAAACTTGTCTGTTATGCGGTAAATCGTAAGACGTGACGTCGAGGGCAAACGAAATTCCTTTTCCCATATCCTACGCACGGTCTCTGTATTTTAGTAGATTCACCAATAGGTCTTAAGGATCTACCATCGGCGCTCCTTGCTCAGGTTTCCAGTCATGGCTTACACTAGAATCAAAAGAAAGGGCACAATCAATTATGTATATGTAACTGCATACCTACTTTTGGGCCACCCTGTAAATACGGTAGAAACCATTACAATTCTGAGCGGAATGATGACTACTTTTTATTTGAATTAGTCTTCTTTTTAAGAAAACAAATACAATTCAAAAAATTAACTTTTACAGTTTTAATTAAAAGTTTTCACACACATTTAATATATCTTTTTAATTAATTCAATTATAAAAATGTAAATCGCATTAGTAATATTAATAATAATTGGTGACCATTATTATAAATATTCAGTGGTTCAGAACAGAATAGAGCAGATGTCATTAAAAAACAATTATTCGAATAATTTTGCTAATGACAAATTGATCATGTCATTTCATAAAGTCAGAGCATATGAAATTTAGTTTTAATTAATTTAAAACGCAATTATGTGGGTCTTTTATGCATTCCATTATTAATAGAGAGTATATCAGAACAAGAAAGTTTTAAACAAAAACATATTTTTTATCCCTTCAAATTATTGTTTTAATGATCATGCATCGTGAGAATAATTAAATGATTCAGGATTGAACTGTTACTCATTATTTCAAAAAATCATTATATAAATCATTTGAATAGTCATTTTTCTATAATAAAAGTTTTCCATTTATTAATATTTAATGAAACGTTCAGATGTGTTATGATGTAATTCTTTATCGACGAAGTTATCAATATTTTAAACGACATTTTTCTTTTGTGTTTGCCGTTTCGAATTTATTCAACTAAACCATCATTAAGAAAGAATAATTTAATTTGGATTTCATTAAAATGATGTAAGAACGTTCAGTTGATAGTTATTTGCATTTACTTTTAATATCTCATCATATTAATGCTTAAAACAACTGAGCTAAGTTTTTTTCCTTTTTGGCGTTAACAGCAATCAATTAACTAGAAATTGTTAATTTTTTGACCAGGTAAATTGATTTTTCCTTTCATTTTTAGATAATAATTTCATTTCGCATAAATATCATAGTAATGCAAATGAGAATAATAATCGGAAACGGTTATTTGTATGGTTACAACAGAGACTAAATTTATTCTTCACTAAAACAAAATGCAAGCATATCTACAAGAGAGGCCCTTTTTAAACGAAATAACGTATTTTATTGATATAAAACTGTTTAGTTTGTTTTTATTAGTCGACACAAGTAATTTACGTAAGAGTAATTGAAAGACGGAATGGTGGTTTATTGGAGAAGAAAAACAAATTAATTATTTTTGTTTACTGACGTATAATCTGTATTTAGATTTTTAATTTATCAGTTTTCAATTTATGTAATATATTTGAATGAATCAGAGACTACATTAAAATATTAAATTTTCATAGAATAAAATAAAATGATAGGTAAAGCATCATTTTATTGTGAGGAATGAATATTAACTTCTCACTATCAAGCTGCATGAGAACTACTGGCGACAGACCTTGACACCTAAGCTGGCATCCTCTTCTCCTCACTTCCTCACCATGTCCACGGAGGATGTTTGAGCCTCGACAGATTGAACATGCAGAGGCCACTTCTACACGGTAAGTCTTCAGCTGTACTAGGCTCGAAATTCATGACATATTCTTGAAATTCGTGACCTTGGCCTCTAGGTTACCGCGGCTGCGAATCATTTTATAATTGATATAATGGTTGTGTGTGGTATAATTGTATATGAAGGAACAAAATTTAAAATACTTATTTTCTTCTTTAAGGTATCCGACTACGTTCGGAACCGTGATTTAAAAAAACCCGCATAAATTGATAATTTTCATGATATTTAGTGTCACTTAGATTAGAATACATGTATAAAATTGTTTTAAGGACATTATGACAAAAAAATTTATTTATTTAAATACAATATTTTGGCAAATAATTAACTAAGAATAACCTTTTTTCAAAACGTTCTCCTTTTATGAAAAATGCTTGTATAATAATAATATTTTGTGTGTGTGCTTATATAAAGTAAAGACTTCTCCAGAGAGTCTGAACTAGGATTTTTGAAAACTTCATTATTTTCAGAGTTACTACCAATTGAAATAATTATCGGCGTTTTGTACTTAAAATTTCTCCATCTGTTATAGTAAAATATGGATAAATCCACTTCTATGTTATATATTTCAAAAATTTTAATTGAGCCTCTGTACAGAGGTCTGAGCTATATACAGGCAAAATAGTATTATAACAGAAGCATTTTTCACAAAAGGAGAATATTTTGAAAATGGGTCATTCTCTGTTCATTTTTTGTCAAAATATTGTACTTAAATAATTTTTTATTGTAATAATATTCTTAAAACAATTTTATATACATTTTCTAATCTAAGTGATACTAAATATCATAATTTTTACCTTTTTATACGCTTTTACAAAATCACGTTTCCGAACATAGTCGGATACCTTAAGATGTAATGACTGTGAGTGTGTGTTGAAATTTCCAACAAAAATTTTAACGTTCCATACAGTTTAGAAACATACTATGATACCTGGTGCTTCATTAATTCAAATAATATAAAATTATATTTAAAACTAGCTGGGGTATACCGTTCTTTGCACGGGTGAATTGAAAAACATAACATTCGAGGTAAAAGAATAAAAAAATTCTTAATGAGATCAAAATTTAATTAGATTTTTGTATAACTTTAAGGAAATTATGCTAAACTCTAGGGAAGCTCTAAGATTTAGCAAGTAAAATAGCGAAGTAAAATAAATAACAAAGTCGAGAATAAACACATAATTTTTTTTCAGGTCCATCACAGTCCATTAAGAAAATATTATCTAAAACAAATATCTAAATATTACCTTTTACTTGGCTGTGGAAAACGACTTTCCCCAAACCCGTATTTAGCGGATCTCTAATCAAAGGAAACATGCCTGCTAAATTTCTAATCTGTAATTTTAACAATTCTAAAACGAGAATTTTTGACTGTAACGCCCCTAAAACCTCCTTGGGATTCGATTTTCGCAAAAAAAAGAAAGAAAAAAAAATGTTCTAAGGGGATTTTTACTTAAAGATATATAGATACATGCCTGCCAAATTTCAAATCTGTAGGTTTAATAGTTCCGGAGAATTCGCGATGAGTGATTGAGTGAAAAGCTTTTTTCTTATATATATATATATATATATATATATATTGTTAGCAGTTAACAATTATTTTCATTTCAAACACGTACCATTGTCTAAAATGAAACGAACGATCTACACACAGAAAACATTAAAACATGAATATAATGTTTAATTGAAATTAATAACAATTAATTGACAAAAACTAACTAATATTATAAAACTTTTAAAGTAATACTTTTTGAAAACAGATTTTATTTAAGAACTTCTATTCATTGCATATATATATTCATAAATTCGATATTATAGAAATACATTCTTCTAAGTTAGTTTTGAAATAAATCTAATCTTTATATTCTTACATTTACGTCCATGTGCGTGCAAATGAAACTAACTAGTGATGAGCTGAAATCAAATAAATTACAGTTCTCAATAGAATCAGCATTCTTTTACTAAAAGAAGATATACAATTTTTTCCCTCCGTTTCCCAATATAAACCTTCAATCGTACGATAAAATCACGATCTCTTCCAAAGCTACCTAGGTATTAGATGATCCCAACTAACTCTTCATCTCTTTCGTGCTTAGCATCTGAAGGCGAAAATGGGCAATTATTTTAACTGGTCGTGTCTCTCTCCCCGAATACTTTCTTCTTATTTTTTTCATTTCCTCTCATCTGAAAAGTATTCTTGAGAAAGCACTAATGTTTTAGATGGAAAATCACGCGACACACCTTTCGGGCCTTTTGTGTCTAAAATAAAATAGTTGGAGTTCCAAATAAATCAGATTATATTTTATTCTGTTATTCAGTCAGAGAGCCGAGGGAAGTTTAAGATTCGACGCGACTGGGTCAATTTGCATAATCGTTAAATATTACCATTTGTGGCGGAATTCATCTTTCACTGATTTCCACATTTCTTTGGTGATGTTCTGGAAAGCTGAGGTGAAAATCTTGTCGGATGATTGCTGATTTACATAATGACCTGCTTTGAAGGCCGCCCGCTGGAAAAATATTATACAAAGCAGATATCGCCAATAAATTTCCAAAGTACTGCTATAGCAGATAATGTCATAATTTTCGCCATTCCCTCAACACTTTTATTGCTCCAGATATGGAAATGCCATGGTACTTGTAGCAGGATCGAATTTCTCTTCTTAGAACGATTTCAACGTCTTTTGAACTCGCGTTTCAAAGATCCATTTTTAGTTCTCCATTTTTGATGCCCAAAATGAGGGTACATGATGTTACTTTTCACCTTTTCCTTCATTTTAGAGGAATATTTAAGCAGATGTCTTCTTTTTCTTTTATGCATAGCTGCAGTACCATTTTCCAATCTAGTAAAAATCTTGATAGGTACATAGATGCTAAAAAGGCTGAATGAGCATTTCATTCTTCTTTAGTTGTTAATAAGTATCCGAAACTTTTCTGTGTAGAAATAGGAATATTTAAATAGATAAGTCTTTTTCTTTTATGCATAACTACAATACAATTTTCCAATCTAGTAAAAATCTTGATAGGTACATAGATGTTAAGTAGACAGAATGAGTCTTTCATTCTTCTTTAGTTGTTAATAAGTACCCAAAACTTTTCTGAATAGAAATAGGAATATTTAAGCAGATAAGTTTTCTTTTTCTTTTATGCATTACTGTAATACCATTTACCAATCTAGAAAAAATCTTGAGAAGTATCTAGATGCTAAAAAGTCTAAATGAGTCTTTCATGCTTCTTTAGTTGTTAATAAATATCTGAAACTTTTCTGTGTAGAAATAGTTAATTGAAACAATAAAAAGGCACCAGTATAAAATATACCTTACGAGAGCAACTCTGAAATTTTTGAGATATGCGTAGACGAGAAGTTACAAAATAAAAGCTGAATTTGAAAATATAGAGTATTTTAGCATAGTAAACGTCTTTTTACTGACTTACTTCAAGTTGCTAAGCGTAGAATAAATTTTAGACAGAAATGAAAATGGAGTTGACACGAGAACATTATCGTGCTAAGATTTTCTATGATTTTAAAGTTGAATTAAATCCATAGGAATGCTTTCAACAGCTTAGTTAGCATTTGGCGATGAATTTCCATGTCGTGATACTGTATTCAGATGGTTAAAGAATTTTGCAGAGGTCGCAATTCTCTTTAGGATGAAGAACACAAAGGAAGACCGCAGTCTTCAGTAATCCCAGATAATGTGGCTATCATACGAAAACTGTTAATGGATGATAACAGGTGTACCTACCAAATAATACAGAAGGAATGTGTGTGTGTGTGTGCAACATTGGATCCGCAGACATACACAAAATAATTCATGAAAAATTACATATGAAAAAAGTAGTTTACCGTTAGGTTCCCTATAATCTGAGCACCAAAAAGAGGATTGTGTTATAATCAGTAAAGAAGCCCTTAAATTGCTAAATGATGGTGGCCACCGCATCATTTCTAAAATTGTAATGGGTGATGAAACGTACATACTGTTTTTTGACGTTCCAATACGTCAAGAAAGCGAAGTATGGGTCTTTGAAGATGATCCAACGAAAACAACGGAGAAAAGAAAACGAGTGATGAAAAAAGTAATGCCCTCCGTTTTCTTCAGAAGTATGGGATTGGTCAAAGCCATCAAGTTGGAAGGAGAGAAGGCAGTAACAGCAAACTGGTATACCACTGAATGCCTTCCAGAAATTCACCAAGAAGTTAATGTTAAGGGACTAACGTTTCACCATGATAATGCATCTTCCAATACACCGTTAACAGTTGAGTTTCTTTAACAAAAACAAATAAAAGTGACCGAATATCCACCTTATTCTCCGGATCTAGCTATGTGTGACTTTTGGTTAATTTTTAATCTAAATAAAAGCTTACGTGGACGTCGTATTTCATTCAAAAGAAGAGATAGATGTAGTTATAAATGCATTTTTTCAACAATTCCAAGAAATAAATGGTTTGAAATAGTTAATATGTGAAAAATTCATCTACAAAAGTGCATTGATGCTGGAGGAGAATACTTTGAACACTCCTAAAATGTTGCAAGTATAACTTTAAGATATCCAACTACGCTAAACTCATATTTTTTTTCAAAAATTGACAAATTTTTCTTATGGTTTTATCTTATAGGCCATCTTATTAGCTTAATAAAAATACCAAGATTTTTATTTTCCATCCACTAGAACAAAAACAACAAGTGTTTTAATAAAAGAAGATGCCATAACTTTACACAAGATGTCAAACTTTAAAATGCATTTTGCTCAAAATGTGTTTTTTCGAAAATCTCAAACGGGGACAGCTATTGCTCAAAAAGTTTTGAAAATAATTTGCTGAATTTTTTTGTGAATATTTTGTATAACAATAGAAGTGTTTTGACTTTCAGATTTATCAATCACTGCTTAATTTCAAAATTTACAGTCATTTATGTGAATATAATCACTGTTTTTTTAAGCAATATCATATAGTCACTAAAATAGAGTGCTCTAGTTTTTGTAAAAATTAAATTATTTATTATCCTGAAGGTCATTTCAAACATGAATAACAAAGTAGCACATTAAAATTTAAAAATTGAGAATTTGTTTAAAAATTTTTTGTGCAGAACTGGCCCCGTTTATATAATTTTTGCACAACTTCACCAGTTTTTCCCCTTTTAATAATAATAAATTTTTCTTTTTCAATTTTACGATTTTTTCCTTTAAATATACTAAATAAATCTAAAAATCACAAAAAAAGTCCCCATACCTCCATTCTTGCCAAAAAATGTTGTCGCAAGTAGTCGGATACCTTAAAAACCTAAGAGTATCTCAAAAATTTCAGAGTGACCCTCGTATGAGGTTCTTTTTCGGTTACTTTAGATCTCTAGAGGCCACTAAGGATTCGCTAGTACCAGAAATGATGCTAGTTAAACCAGTAGGTGCTCAAAACCATACAGTTGGTGTGGTTTGGAAGTTTGGAAAATGGAGTACAAATTCCTGTACGTCCTCGTTACTTGACCGTGGTTTAAAATTGCTTTGTCTGTCACAGTAATGTACTCATGGCTGGTGTGTCATGAGTACCGCTGAAGACCCACAATGCAGAGGGAGCCGATGCACGTTAAATATGTCGAGGCTCAAATGTACTCCCGTTAGGGTGGTGTGGATGTTGGGAGAGTGGGAGGTTCCAGCTCAGGTGTCGTCCTTGTCACTTGACCCTCACTCAAAATTACTAGGTCCGTTACCAAAAGCCTTCGTATGGCTGAATAGGCTTATGTTAATATTCACTCACTCACACACTCAGGTGACGTTTGTTCCCGAAAACCTGCGTAGAAATGATAATAAACAATCTACCTAGCCAGTTGAAAAGGAAATATGACTGAATATGACTAATCTTAAAAATTCAAAATAATGACTGTTATTATTAGTAAAAATTTTAAATTGTCTTTGTTATGGATATTTATTTTTGATTAATAAAATATTTTTCTTCCAAACTTTGGTATCTGTAACATTATTTATTAGGCGTTCAACACTGACGGAATTTCACTTATAGACTTACAATTTGAATAAATCATAGGTTCTCAAAGTGGGCAATAACGCCCTTGTGAGCATTTGAGGCTTTCAGGGCAGTAAAAAACTCAGAATAATTTAGGGAGTTTTGAGATGGTATGGAAGGGCATAGGGAGATTAATTAAATATAGTCTAAAACAAGTAATATAAAAAATAGTTTTTAAGTCAATTCCTACTTAGATCAAAACGAAAAATTTTATTTTTTAGCTACTTTTTATTAAATAGTTACAATTAATATAAATATGTATATACATAGGACAGAATCACAACATTAAGTGGTAATTAGTTTTTTTAATTATCATTAAAGTATCGTATTGTCCTTTTAATTTCAGTCCAACTGAATGCTTTAACACGTGAGATAAAAATCTTTTCACAAGTTTTGACACAAGTCACCAAAATGGTCGCTAAGTCGTCAACGCGGCTGTATTTGTAATTCTTTAAATAATTAGTTTTAATCAATTAATTTTAATTAATTATAATTAAATTGTTGTATTGTCATCCAAAATGATCCTGTATATAAAATTTCAGCTCAATTCAGCGCTTTAAAATGTATTTTATTAACGATTGAAAATTCCACCAAGATAAATAAATAAATATACAAATATATAAATAAATAAATATATAGACAGTGCGAGCTAATAATGTAGGAATTGAATGACTAAAAAAACACGCTGATTATGTCCTAGCAAAAGTAAACTTAAAAAAGTAAAAGTAATATTGGTTACCTTATGTTGGTTGTAAGTATTTAAAATTGTATATTCGTGGCAATAGCTATTTCAGATTTGCAAGTAAAAAAAATTGGGGTCTTTAGAAAAAAATTAAAATAAAAAATATATTCTATTAGTAATAGAATATTTTCAAAAAAATTAATTCGTGTTTTCACCATGTATTACATACGCTTTTATTTCTCTGGAGTGGGAGGGGGTGGTATCGAAATGTTCACTAGAAAAGGGGGCCCCTGTTCAAAAAAGGTTGGAAACTTATGGAATAAATGTTATAGTACATGTTTGGTAGATTTGCACTACACTAATTTACCAGTTTTCTTATTGGCTGGGGTCGCTCAGTTGCCAAGATGGGGAACTGTGGACAGCATTCTTTTTGTCCAGTTGTGGCTCTGAGTCTTCAAGGTAGCGTGACGTGGAAATTCGGAGAGTGAGGTGCCTGCTAAAATATCGTTCTTATTACTTGACCCTTGTTTAAAATTCAGAGGATTTTATTTGATTTTAATTTGTGTCACGTTCTAAAGCAACAAGAGGACCTCGGTCAGGTGACGAGGGCTACACTTGACCTGGCACCCCACTCTGCTAACTTCTACACCACCCCCAACGTGAGGACTTTCAGTCAAGACAGATTTAACTTGCAACAGCCTCTCTACTCGTTCAGGTTCAGCGGCCAAAATATTGAAGGATGTCACCAACAGGCCTCGGATTGTTACGAAGTGAGATGTTAATGAACAATCAACGAACATAGAGACTTTAAGCCTTGCTACATGATGGGTCTATAATGGCATCACGACACGGCGGAAACAACGTCGGTGTTGAAGTCACAACCTTGACTACTCGGCTACCGTGATCGAGTCCAATTTAGGAATAAATATGTTTAATAAAATGAAAATGATTACTTCCGATTGCTTTTTTGTAATATAAAGGTTCAATTCTACAATATACTTCTAAAATTTACTTCCTAAGCTATGGTATATTAAAATATTATTATACATGCAGGCACTTTTTTTTCCTTTTTAGTACATTGTAAGAATATATACTTAATATAAATTGCACAATATTAATGTGTGGTTTGTTCTGTTCTCTTTCCAAATTAAATAGTCTCACTCGCTGTTTCTTTTTAACGCATATATTTATTCAGATACATCGAGTGCTTTTTCTACGGTGGTATTTATAATTAATTACCCAGCATTTAAAATTTTTTAAATAAAAAAAAACTTACTCCTTAATATTTCCATTATTAGAAATAAAAAAAAAATATTAAGAAAATATACCCCGAGATTGTTTTGCAAACATAATAATTCATCCCTTTTCAATGTAATTCAAGCAAGCATTTTAAGATGTTCTTTATTATTTCTTATTCATCAATTGACGAATTACTGAAAATTTGGTTTTCGTAACAGGCACCTTAAGAAATAAATGGGCATATGACAAGTAAAAAACGTGACATTAAAAGTACTGACTCTACACTTTTCTAAGTAACAAAAATATCTATTGAAATGTCAGAATCCAGAACATTTTGCGTAGCAATTTTGACAGTAGAGTTAAACATTTATGAATTTATTCACTGTACTGTCATATTAAAACTACAAATGGTTTGAGATTTTTTATACACAGGCATTTGTTGTTGGGAGAAAATGTTCCTGAATGTCCTTCATGCAAAGTCTCGGACAATGTTCGACACATTTTGGTAGATTGTCCCGTTTTTATAATCATCATCAAATCACCTTTTTTCATTCATGTATTTTAACCTTGTCTGACTTAGTATGAGAACCCCCTCCCCATCACAAATACCAAAATCCATTTGTTTTCCTTTTGAAAATTTGATTTTTATATTTAATTTGATTTGTAGATTTATTTAGAGTTTTAATAATTTATATGTATGCATATAACACCACTGCAAATGGTATTATTTATTGTAATTAATTGATTGTTCATCATTTGGCTGAGAATGGAAGTGTATATGGAGGATGTTGCATTGATGAGAAATGTTTTTGGTAAAACATTTTTTTCCCATTAGACATTCATACGATTAACAACAAACGCACACACACATAGCAGAAGTAATAAGCAGTAGCTACGTTTTACAGGACGATGACAAAGACAAAGAGCACAGAGAACTTTCGCTTTATATACTGGCTGTGAAGGTCGCGTGACTTTTTCCTTACAGAAGCCACAATTGGTCAGAAACGGGCGGGGCAAGTTTCTGATGTAATGTTACTATTCTATTCGATTAAAATTAAGGCGTTAGTCCTGAACTAAAGAATTAAAAGTTATTTAAAAGGATACTAGAGGAATTATTACATGCTGTGTGCACGTATTTCTATATGCATCTTTAAAATTTTAGTATTTTTACGAGTGTTTGGTGTAGTACTGCCAAAATTAGCTCTTGCACCATAAAACTGTTGCATGAATACAATTTCCTATTAGATTCAGGGGCCGCAATGCTTCTATCAAATACTTGCTTAAATTCTGTTAATACAAAAGAGCCACCGTTGAAAGTGGCTGATACTCATTAAAACTGTCATAAATCAATGTTCTCATGTTAGTAGGGTGTGGAAGTTTGGAGCGTTGAATGCCAGTTTAAGTGTTTTCATCCGTTGATTCAAATTTAGAGGTCCATTGGCAAAAGCCTTCGTGTTACTTTTAGTACTGCATTAATTAAAAGAAGCAAACCTATTAAAAGTCAGTACGCAAAGTACTGTTGTTTTCAGAGAAACATGTGTGAATAATTTCATATTAATATTTCACTCTAATAGTAATTTAGAGAATAATACAAAATAAGTTTTTATTATACTTCCAAATGTCTAACATATCCTGAAATAGCTTTGTATTTATGGCAAAATTTTAATACATCATTTGAAAGGTTTAAATGTATTCGTAGAAGTTTTGCGTAATGTTTTCGGCAAGAACTCTTTCAGTGACTCATTTTCTCTATAAAAATATATATATATATATATTCCCTAGTATATATTCTGCAAAAGAAACAATTACAAATTTTATAAAACTTTATTCCAAATGTTATTAAAATATAAATTTTAAGCTATTTAATTTCACACAATATACTCGAAGTTATTTTTTTTAACTTATACTTCCTAAATACCAGATATTCATTTGTATTTGTTTACTTCTTAAAAGCTATTTTCTCGTTTTATTACATTTTTGGCAATTACTTCATTTCATGAGCTATGTATTGCTTTTAAATATAAAAATTCCTTTCTTAAGAAGTGATGGTTTCTTTCTTATATTTTAAAATGAAAATTCGAGATGAAAAACTTTTTGTGGTGTTATGAATTTGTGCTCCGTATATTTTTTTTAGTTAGAACTTAGAGCTCTGTTAAATAAAATAGTACTTAATGCATTACTTACATTTCACGGAAAATAGATTAAGTTTAAAATAATAATTTCTTTAATTAACTGAGAAGTGTAGCATACATGCACATTGATGTTCAAACATGTTTTTTTTTATTTTCAAAGAGAATAAAAATATTTTACTAAAAATTAATCAAATTAATATAAAACTAATGAATTTGTGACAGGTTTACGAATTCAGATTTAGGAATAAAAATTAATATAATGCATAATAATGTTATGTAATTTGTTTTAAATTTTAGTGTACAAAGTTATTTAAAAATTGCTGGTATTTTAACGTCATTTATTTCCAAAAACAAGTCCAGGATTTATTCAACGAGAAGCTAATTTTTTACTTTCATATCGTTATATTATCGTTTTACAGCAATGTAGCAAAAGATCAGAGACTAAGCCATATTAAATATTTAAAAGTTGTAAAGGCAATGTAAGCAAAAATTATATGTGTTTGAAATGAAATACCATTCGTAGTACAGTAATAATAATAAAAAAGTTTCGATGGGTGAAGTTGTAAAAAAAAAAAACCTGAATACATGAGGGCATTCCAGTAGTTTGCAAGAATGGAGAAAAATTACCGAATAAGAGAGTAACAGAACACTTTATCGCTTGTTTTATATAGTAGTATAAATAAGAAAATAACACTTTCAATAACTAACATTTAAACTAAAATTTTATATCAACAAAACTTGAAGGAATTTCAAAGTTTGCAATTAAATAAAAAGCAAATATTTTTTAATATCACCACACTAGCCTTTCTTACAAAAGTAAAAAAAAAATTGTATTATCATATTTTTTAAAAAAATATTTCATTTTATTACTCTTCTAGATTTGCATTTCATGATTTGAAACTGTTGTTCTATTCCTTACACTGTTACCGAATGGTTCACACAGATGAATGAATTAATTACACGGTAGATTAAGATTCTATATGACAGTAAGTATTCTTTAAATTTAATAAAACTTCCAGTTCTTACTAAATAATAGAAGATACAAGTTTTTTCTGATTTGTAAACTATCATAGAATCACAATAGACGCGGGTGCATAAATTTATTTGAATCGCTTATCTGACGACGCATTTTCCGAAGACATATAAATCCGTAACCATTTCTAGGTTAGCTTCAAGGTAATAATAATTCTAAGTTTAAGTGCCCCTTAGAAGCTAGAAGCAGTTTATTAGATTTATTTGCTGTTTCAATGCATGAGCTACTTGATCATTAATTCCTTCTATTAATGGGTGATGAAATGATCTAGATCAGTGAATCTGTTTTCAGCACACTGTGATAAATGTTTCATCACACGTTAAGACTTATAACTAAAAGTGTTTTTCAGTAGATTTTTTTTTATTAACTTCTTAAAGGATTTGATTTGACAGAATTTTAAACATTTAATACACTCATATTTTGCACATATTTACTATCATTTAATTAATTTACAAATATATTTTCTAAATTTTTGTAAACCTTTGATACCTCCCATGCTAAAATATTATTATTCGTTTCCTTTTTCAATTTTTTTTCTTTTTAGTAACTTTTTTTAAAAAATGTTACTAAAAATCACTTTATATTAATGGATCTAAAATTGTTTCAACGGTTTTTTTAACATTTGTTTAACACTTAAGTTTAAGATCTTAAAAATGGGCTTTTGCTTATGTATTGGAATTTTAGTTTTTAGGGGAAAAAAATCGCCTGTGTGTGTGTAGTTTAATTTCCTTATATAAAACAAATATATGAAACTCTAGGGATAAGAAAATTAAATAAATATGTTACTGTAAAATTTGGCATATAACACGCACTTTTGACACAAAAAATAACATTAAAATTTACAGGTGAGTGTTATACACCGGGTCTAAAAATAAAAGCTTCAAAAATAAAAGAAATATATGAGCAAAAAAAAATTAGACTTCTTCATAGATCAGAATATTGTTTATTTAAAAGAAATGGCATACCTAATTAACTTAAAGAATTTTAGTTCTAGAACTATACGATTTTATCAAAATACTGGGATAATACCTCGAACAAATGACCTCAAAACATAATAGCATTGTACAGGTACATATTAGGATTTTTCGTAGAAATGAGGGCTATATGTTACAGGACTAATATACGAAAATTTTTTTAAAATGCAGCTTGAAAGCATGGATACATGTTATAACCCAACTTTAATACATTAAATTTTAATCACTCGTACCGAATAAAAACTATAAAAGTCATTAAAAGTGATGTTTTCTTGTTATTAAGACTTGTTAATTCTGTTGAAGTAGATTTATTACTTGAATGAAATTAGCAAATCTCCGGCCAATAAAACCTATACTTTAAATTAAAATATGAGACTTTCTTTTATAGATACGATTTACAAAACTTAAATAGCTTGAATTATTTTCTGTTATATATACGATTTAAATGAAAACATGAGTAAAATTCAATTTGACTAAACATGCACTTGAGAAAAATATAAAAACTTTCGAAGAACATGAATTGTAAACGTGAAATTTTTGTTTAACTCTTTCAGTTACTGGCAGTATAAAAAATGTCAACTAAAAAAATAACGAATTCTTATATGTACCGCAGTTCAACATAAATAACATGGTTGATTGAAAAAATTAATGCGCTCTTCAAATTGCTAAAGTTCTTAAGCAAAATTTAAAATAAATTAAGAATCAAATTTGGAAATTCATAGCAATGAATTGTTTTAAGAAATTGGAAAAAAGCGAAAAAATAATATTAATACTTCTTTAGGTACATAATGAGGACAATTAAGATAGAATTATAAAATGCGTAGAGAAATAAATGCCTAGAAATCTAAAAATATATCAACAACTTTCAAGAACACATAAATGCACAAATATAAAGTAACTAAGAAAATAATTCACATATTTTTCCTTAGAGTGTTAAATGAACACAGATGTTGCGGGAAACCTTTTTTTATTGGAATAATTAAAGGTTGCAGAAAGATGAAAAATGATTTAACGGTAAAAAAATTAAGATTTTCGAATTTTTCTGCCTAGAGTTTAAATTGTTCTTTCTTATTTAAACTCACATAACCTCTCGTTTGAAGTAAGAAACGATTTTCAATAAGATTTACAATCGAAAATATGAATAATTCATTAGTTTATTCATGAAATTTGCTACACCATGTAATTTTCTAAAAATGTAATGCTTTTTTTCTAAGAATTTAAGTTTTAGATTCATTAAAAAAAAGAGTAATTGCAGATTTTGAGTTTCTCTCCTCTTATTTTTACGTATCCATTTGCGAGATTTTGCTTTTCACTCGTAATTAGTGGTGCACTAAAAGATACATACCTTTCTTCAATAAATCATACATGGAAAAGGAGTTTTTTGTGTGTATTTTGTAACAAGTGCATCATGTTAAATTTATAACTTTTTAGTGCAGAATTTAAAAGGAGCTTTGAGCAAAAAATTAATTTAAGCAAGAATTTACCATTTTATATTGATATTTATATTGTATAAAATATTTTTTATTTCATTAAATAGTAAGTAATTGCAAAATATAGAGCCAAATCACTCATTAAAAATACAAAGAGATGTCATTTACCATAAAAATATCACCTAATTATAATAAACATTTGTTTTGATTAGAACGTATTTTGAATATCAGTCTAAAATCAAATATTTGTGAATTACTTTATTTTAATAAATTTCATTTATATACAATAATAAACCTTTCACAAGTTTTTATTTATAACTCAAATAGTTCATTTGAAACAGTTACTTCCCCACCCACAAATAAATTTATGGATTATTCAAAGGCTGAAATAAAAAAAAATCGCAGAAATAACTGAGGTAATAAATATAACAGATACATCTTAAGAAAATTAATATCGCAAAGATTATCTTTTGAAGAAATACAACAGTTTTCTGATAAAACCTTTCATTTTATGCATATTTAGGCATTTTAAGGAATATTATACATGTATATTTTTAAAAAAAGTAACAAAAGGCATTTTTTTTACAAATTTTTTTCTTTAAACCGAAAATGTATATAAAAAGTAAACAATATTTAAACCAAAATCCTTTGCGAAAACGAGAAAAAATTGCAATATATTGACCACAGTAATATTATAAAGCAAAAGTTTTCTATGTGTTCAGTAAATTCATTAACAGATGTACTGAGCAAGGAAATTTTAAAAATGTGGAGATTTTTCTTATTTTTGGTTTATCGTTTTTTAAGATTTTTTTTCTTGTTCTATGAGTTCTGCTTCATCGAGATAGAATCTATGTTACTTCTCCGATGTATATGCAAGAAGATATTATTAGGTAATAAAAATAAAAATAATTGCATTTTGTAGTACTTCTTCGTAAGCTTCTTGTATGAAGTCGAAATAAGAACCAGCAGCCTAGATGGCAGAGAGATGACAGCTTAGATTATCGGGACAGACTGCAGGAAAAATTATATTTGAATTGAGGGCTCGTATAGAAAGTATTACAGTCCCGATTTATAGTTGTTATCATTGGTTGTGATAAACTAAGACCGGATTTAAGTATAGAATTCGTAATAGTTATAAGTGACACCTTATATGCCTTATATATAGTTAATATATTCTTTCTTCTTCCACAGACGTTTATTTTTTTTTTCTTCTAAAGTTAAGAATTGTTTATACACTTGGCAAATAAAAGAAATATTAAATTCTAATCTGCCCCCTCCGCAGTGAATTTCATGAAAAATATGCTGATTTTAGTGAAGACAAATCAAAGTGAGAATTGCAAAAGCACTACAAATATATCAAGTAGAGAAATGGAACAAAGAACGAGTGGCTGTTTTAACCAGTTATTAGGTATTGGAATAAAATTCACGTAAAACATAAATTTTCAACACATTTTCGTATTGTAAGGGATAGAAATCATTATAAAAATTATATTTTTAATTGATGTTATTTTTAGTAAATGCCTAGAAAAAGGTATACTAAGTTTCATTAAAATACGTACTTTACTTTTTCAGTCAAATAAATTTCAATGAATATTTGTTTTTGAGAAAAATATGTTAAAAGATTTACAAGCCAATATATTGTTACAGTTTTCCCTATCTCCTTAAATGCCAAAATTTTAGTTTTCAAAGCTTTAGCAATTTTTTTAAACTTGAAGTTACGTAAGAGGTATCAAGTTTTTCCAAAAATTTAAATTTCTAAGTATCAGCGTCATCATAGATATTTAAATCCTGTAGTATTGATTGTATTACATTAAAATCTCCTTGAATTATATCATTATTTTACTATCTGCTTAAATGGAAGTATTAAGGATTACAAAAAATTTGGCGTTTTGAATTTTAAAATTTAAAAATTTTCTTAAAACTTTTTTTGGACTGAAACTTAATTTTAAATTTGAAAAAATTTGTTTTAAAAAATTTTGAATTTTTAAAACCTGTTTTTCCCCCAAAAACAAATATTAATTTTAAAAAATTTTTAAATTTAAAAAAAAATTTAAAACAATTTTTAACTAAATTCCTTTTTAAAAAAAAATTTAATATGGAATTTTTAAAGATTTATTATCAACTTTTACCTTTTTACACTAAAAATTTAAAAAATTTTTAAGAAAAAAAAAATAGGGTTTTAGTTTAAAAATTTTTTAAAATTTAAAAAAATTTAATAAAAATTTTTAAAAAGGGGGAAAAAACCTTTTATTAGGTACCCAAAACTTTTAAGCCAAAAAAAATTAAAAATTAAAATTAACAATGGGGTAAAATAAAAAATATTTTTAAACAAATTAAAAGAAAGATTAAAAACAAAAAAAATTTTTATTTATTTATTTAAAAGGCCAAATTTTTGCACTTTAAAAAACATAATAATTTTTTTTTTGGTCAAAATTTTTATAAAAAATTACTTTTAAATTTTGGGTTTTGTTTTTCTTGGTTTTCCCTAAAAAAAAAAATTTAAATTTTAATTTTTTAATTTTTTAATAAATTTAAAAAGCCCCAATATATATATATATATATAAAGAGAGAAAAGGGGGATAAAAGGCATTTTTTTGTACCTATTTTTTTAACAATACTATCTTGTTATTATAGGATATCAATAATTGGACAATCGTAACTCAATCTTTACTTGAAAACACTCTTTTTTACATCTTACATTAAGACTGGTTGATTTTCAACTGAAGTAAAACAATTGGAGCTGACTCCAAAAAAAGGGGGGTTTTGGGTTTTTGGTTCTCGGAAGACATGGACGTTTGTAAATGTAAAAGGTTTTTTGCGGCATGCGGGTACTCTAAAAACCATCGAGCTGAAAAGTCCCCCGTGGGGTTTGGGGGGAAAAGGGGAATAAAAGTGGGAGGCCCCTGACCACCTCCAGGATCTCCCTCAAAATTGGGTGTGGAACCGAGCTAAATCGTGCTGCAACTTGTATGGTACTCAAAGCTACTGCTAATGACATGCGTGTAACAAGCCCTTTGTCACAATGATTTTCGTGGGTCTTGATCGGACACTGTCAGACAGGTGATATTGGCAACAGCAACACAACAACAAAGAAACGAATGGTTTCTATCGGTGGATGAAAATAGAAAAATAGTTATAATTCTTAGTAAATAGGTTAACTTATAAATTGAAAGAGATGTGTCAAAACAAGTAACTAATATCATGAAAGATAAATTTTGATTGAGGGATTGTCAATTTTGCGCTAATTCATAACTTAGAGCTATATTCGCCAATAAAATATAAATTTTGTTTCATTTCTTTAAGTTTTATTTAAGATGCATCTTAACTTACTTGCTCGTAAATTTATTCTGTGTTACAAAACTGGTATATATATATATATATAAAAAAAAAACCAGCAATTTTTATTAATTTTTTTTTCCCATTTTTTTTATACTTTTTTAAGGCTACTTTTAAAAACCCCTTCACATGATTAAAATTTCATTGGGGTTTTGGGAATCTGGCAAAAATTTTTTTTGAAACCCCAGTTTTAAACCGGGCTTTGCATTTGTAAGTTAAAATTTTTTTAGATAAGTTACCTCAAACTTGTAATGGATTTAGATTTTCCCCTTCCCATTTTTTCCCTTTTGGGTTTTTTACTCGGTGTTATTTACATGGGGGGGAAAGGGGTTGGCGGGCCCAAAAAACATGTTAAACCCCCCTTTTATATAAATTATTTTATATAAAAACTGTCCTAAGCCCGGCAACGTTTATAAACACTGCAGCATCCTTTTTAAAATTTTTTTAATCCCCGGTTACTCATATTTTTTGGGGATTTTCCAACTGTCTTGTGTGTTTTTCCCGAATGGGGTTTTTTTATGTTATCTTTTTTTGTGAAAAAAAGCCTATATATATATATATATATATATATATATTCCTCTATTTATAGTGAATATTATTAACAAAGTGAAATTCATGGATGTGTAAAAATTTGGATTGTACGTTCATGAATGTGTAATAATAATTAAAACTAATGAATTTTAACACTTTTTTGCTCAAAAGTCTGAATATCAAGATATTACAGAAAATATCAAACAAAAAGTCAAAGTCGATGAAATATCGGTAGTTTTTCTTTAATTTAAACTATTCATTTGAAGTAAAACTAAATACAAATCAATTAAAAAATATTATATGTTTATATTTGTTTTAAAAGGGCTTTTTAAATATAAATAAAAAAATTTTTTTTAAAAAAGGGGAAAAAATTGAATTAAATCCAATTGGCAAAAATCCTTTTTTCCATACCACCACTGAAGAAGTGGATAAGAAATGTTTTCCGTTGAGTAAACATGAGGGGATGTAGCTACCCGAAGTGTGAAAAAAAAGGAAAAAAAAAGTAGCAAAAAAATTAAAACTAAAAATTCGAAAGGAAGAAAAAAGATTACCAGTTTTTGTTGAAAATCGTCGGGGAAAGTTTGATTTTTACCTTCAATTAAAATCTTGACCTTTTTTGAGGGGTTTTGGCCCCCTCGGGGTGGTAAACCCCCCTCTTTGGGGGTTTTATCAAGGCAAAAAGGGATCACTGAGTTCTTTCAGCAAGGGTTTCCAACGGCAAAAAATAATAAAATTGCATCAATATACGTTTTTCTTAACTTAGTATAAAGCGAAACTTTTTTCACTGTGTAAAATGAAGCGCTCTAGAAGTAAAATCGATTGCTTTGCAACTTCTTTTAACGATTAGATAAAATTGTTTTTCTTTCTTTTGGCTGTCATTAGAGGAAAAATTTGAAATATTTTTCAGAAAAAAAAAATTTAGAAGCTTTAATAAACTCAGTCAATACCTCTGAGTTGGGTCTTCAAGTATTAGATTTATTGAGTTTTTATTCAAAAAAGCAAACTAAGTAAGGCCGATCGAACAAGTTAAGAATATATTTCTAGAAATAAATATTTATTCGATAAATATTGATCTTCTCTCTGTATATATATTGTATAAGGTATAAGCGTGTGTGTGAATAACAATTGCATAAAAGAAACTATAAATCAAAGTACATACAAACAAAGCATATCATAAAAATGATAGACAATATATGATCAAAAGAACCTGAAAAACTGTATGCTCTGCTTTTCTCACAGATAAATAAGTTTGGGTGTTTGGGACCCCTTTAAATTCAATCAATTGGGAAATCTGTGGGGGAAGGGGTTTCCCCCCTTTTTTTTGAAAGGTTTTCAGGGGTTTCAATTGGGCCCGTTTAAAAAGTGTCGTAATCTAACTTTTGTAGTCAAGGGCCCAAAAATTTCCCCCCAGGGTTTTTCCCCCGGGATTCAAGTCTTATGTTTGAACAGTTTAATCCATTTTTTCCTGAACATTATTATAAGCAAACAACGTCTGCACAGATTATGCAACGTGAACAAGAGCACGATCCTATTGAAAATGGAATGGACCCCTTAAAAATTTTTCCCAATGTAGCAGCGCGGGTTTTCAAAAAGCCCTGATTAAAATTTTCCCCCCTTTTTGAGTTTCTTGTACTAAGCCAAAAAGGGCCGGGAAACCAGGGAAAACCCCAAACCTTGCCCTTATCTACCAAAAATTTCATTTTGCGGCGGCAATACAGTTAATTTCAAAGCTTTTACGGAATATTTAAAACCCCCATTTTAAAAATTTAATTTTTGTATTTTTATACCTTTTATAAAGCATGAAGCGGGGGGGAAAGGGTTGTGACGGCCCTTTCCGGTCTTCCACTAACACCCTCGGGAATCTTTGGTCCTTCCTCCTCCGAAAAAAATTTAACATGCAAACTAAGGGGGTTTCTGTATAAAAATCCCAGGCTTTTAGGTTAAAAGATATATATAAGGGGAGATTGTTGGGGGCAGTGGGTTTTCAAATTTAAAGTGTGAGATGCCAGTTCAGGTCTCGTCCTCTTCATTTGACCTTTGGTTCAAAATAGCGAGGTCCATCGCTAATAATGATCGTCTTAGTTTATAGGGCGACTTAAATAAATATGCACTTGTCAGATAATGAGATAATAAGAAAAATTATTGACAAAAAAAGAAAAAAAATAGTTTGAAAAAGTACAGTATATAATACACAGTGAAATACGTTTAACGTGAAAACGCTGAAGACGAAATATCGGTTAAAAGAAAATAATACAACGGTCTCGATAAATTAGTATGTATTTTCATGCAATTTGTTTCTTTTAACCCGAAACGAAAACCACTTAACACGAAAAGATTTCTCTTCTGGGAGTGAACATATACGGAATACCCCCAAAAGCCGCACTGGGAGTTTCAAAAGGGGGGAAAAGAAGAAGGGAACACATTTTCTTTGGGAAAGGGGGCTAACTTGACTTTGAAAACCATCGGGGAACCCCAAAAAGGGCCCCATCCCGTTTTTTTATTAGAGCCACTTTAACCCTACACACGTCAAACAAATGCATATCATCTCTAATCAATTGGCTTTGGAATTTGGTGACGAGTAAGTACATCGCAGTGTGAGTAAAAATCAGTAAGTATGGTTTATGATTTTTTTTGTTGCTATTTTTGAAAAGAAATTTTACATGCCCAATGACAGAGAGCTCGGGGGAATGCAAACTTCTATTTCGCTTTAAATGAGGGTAGAGCTTCTTAAGACTGTTGATCAAAAACAGAAATAGAAATTGGAAATCTGTAAAGATTTTAGTATTGCTAAATTTTGTTTTCAATTTCGAAGTTCTTCTGAATCTTTTTGTTTCAATGATTTTTATTAATTGCATGCTTATATGCATGCCTTTATAAATAAAATATAACTTAATTTTGTTGAATATAAGGTGTGTTTTTTTTTTTTGTTTTTTTTTTAATATCCTTTAAAGGCTTTTTGGTCCCCTTCAGTTTTTATTTTTAAATATTTTCACTGTGTAGTTAGAAATAATACACGTTTATTCCACGATTACTTCAAATAATTGTAGGAATGCACTTTTTAAATGTATTTTATGCGTCAAGGGAGTTCTGATTGGTAATTGTAAGCATATTGTTTATAGGAAATTGTTATCAACGCCAGGAAAATTTCAAAAAAATTAAATGCATTACTTGGAATCATGTGGGATCAAAATTACTATAAAATAGCTTTGCTATAAACTAAAGCGGAGGATTAAGAGCTACGAAATAACAACGAAAAAAAAAAGGGAAAAATTTTAACAAAGGGGGAAAAATAAAATAAAATAATTTTTGAAAAACAAGAATAGATTAAATGAACGGGGAAAAGAAGTAAAAAGAAGAATTGCCCCATCCCAATCCCTTTATTTTCCCAAAAAACTTGGGGGAAATTGCGGGAAAAGAAACCTAAACAGCAATTTGGGTAAACAGAAAAACAAAAGGAAGAAATGGAAAAAAATAATTTATAAAAATAGATTTAAAAATAAACAAATTTGTTTTTATGTGAAAATAAAAGCTTTCTTTTCACTTCAAAGGTCGAGTTGTGAGGAATATGCTTATTTCTCATAAATAGATTTGACTAAGAAATGTCCCATAAAGTACATTTTTTTTTTTTAAAAAAAATTCTGAATACCTAGAAATAACTGAAAGAAAAAGTACTTAATTTACATTTAAAATAGACGCACTTATTTTAAGACACAAGTTTAGGAAACCAAGTATATATTTGTACTTTCCGTTATCAGGCATAATCGCTATTTTAAAAGCTATTGTGTATTCTCTTGAAAAAAAAGATACATTTTGATTAACATAATTCATGATATTTTTATTGGTGATTTATCATGAAATGTTCTCGATACCCTAACAAAATTTTATAGAATTTACCTCACTCTTTTGGGACATTTTAAATGTATACACATAGAGTCATATTATTTAATCACATAAAAGTAGATTCATACCTCCGATGAGCAATGTTTAATTAGTTCTTAAAAGAGTGAAACTTCCTTAAATTCATATCATGATTATTTCATTTGTTAATAATAATTTATGTTCGTTATTACAAATTGAAGTATTTGGGATAAGAAACTATCTTCTTCTTAGATGAGAATAATAATACAAGTGCTGGATAATTACTCTAAGAGAGTCAAGTAATGTTTTATTACCAGGAAATGGATGCTTGTGTGTAATATAAAACAACTATACATTCAAAAAATTTTGAAACTTTATGTATTTCTCTTTTATGTGAAAAACTTCAATTTAAATATTCTTTTTGTAATCTTGGACTGTTCACATTTTTCTTTAACTGTGTTTCATTTAAAACAGGGGTCTCAACCTATGGCCCGTGGTACAGTTCTCAATGGCACTCTGTACTACTCTACAAATTTGTCACTTTTCGAATAGATGGAAGTTTATAAATTTCTTTATTTAACAAGCACCTCTAGAATTATGGACATTTACAAAATTACGAAAAAAACTGAAAGATATCTAAAAATAAATTTACAGCTATTTGGTAAATTATTGAATGTCATTGTTAAAGAAATTTAATTGTTTGAAGAGAGAAAATTGCATGTGTGTGTACTCTGCTTTCTGTTTTTGGTTCTACATATCTAAGTAAAAAATATTTTTAGTTCATATGGAGAAGTTTTCGAGACCGCAAAGAAATCGTTGAACAACTGAATGCTCAGAATCGTGTCAAATTGAGTCACACAAATTATATCTCTAATTCTGCGATATGAAATTAGAGTGGTGGTTCTCATTAAAATTTTTATTAACCTTTTTATTTAACTATAATGAATGTAAATGCTTATATTTTATGTTGTCTATTTCTTATTTTAATAAATATGTTTAAAAAATGAATAATATTTTTACAATTTTATTTTTTTTAAATCTTTGCTGAATAAATAATTATATTTTATGCTGTTTATTTTTATGTTAAGAAATATCTTTAAATAAAGTAAAACTAATATATTATAAAACTGTAAATCTATATATTTGACTTCAGTTCTCTAACTCTGCGTGCATTATCACGGGAATCGAATTGTTTCAAAAATGATCTACTACGTGGCACGCTGAATAGTATTGGTAGATTGGTTTGGCACGCCAGAGTTAAAAAAAAGGTTAATGCTCCCTGATCTACAATAAGGGTCACCTTCAGCGCAGATCATTCATGCATCAAAAATTTTTTAAAGAAGAATATTTAAGAAATTATGTACTTTCCTTATCTGTCATAAGATTATTTTTATAGAAAGACTAATATCTTCGCCTACGTATAAATCTTTTTGCCCAATGACCGCGAGTCCTATGTTTATTGCATCTTCATATGTGTGTATTTCAAACAACTTTTGCAATGCTTATCTGGGATTTAAGGGCTAATACTCCCAAGTTGGGTCATCTGTGGACAAATGTTTTTGATGCAACGTCTGCACCATCTGCTGGACAAATCCTCTTATTAACTACAACAGAAGCCCATAACACATCATTCTTAATCTTATTGACGCCTGCAGCTGTCAAAAATAGGTCTTTTAAATCACTAAAAGGAGATTAAGAGACGTCTATGTGTCTGCATTCGAAAATGTATAAAAAATATGACGATTTACTCTGTAAAGTGCTGCCACTACTACGCAGTTTTAATTATTTTTTAATAGAATTATGCATAGTATTGCTCCAATAGAATTTTATGTGCGAGAAATGATTTTTTTTCCTAGTTATTGTTTTGTATTTTTCTTATTCATGGATATTTAAGCTTTTTAAAATTCAATTAATTTACATTTAATTGTTTAAAAACTTCGAATTTGAAAAAGGGGAGTATTTATATTGTTATTATATATATATATATTTCATATTTTTCTCTATAAGAAATATTTAGATATTTTTTTTACATAAAAAAGGAGTTCAAAAGAACCATGTAATTTAGCTCTAAAATATCCCAAATGGATTCTGAAACACTGAGTGATAAAAAATGTAGGAAAGAGAAAAATGTTATTTTTATTATTAAACATACCAATTGATGAAACGTGAAATATATGTGAATTTTTGACGTAAAAGTATGTAACAATATAAATATAAATGTTGTAAATAGGATCACAGTGAACAAAAACGAATAAGCTGCATGCATTTAAGTTCTTATTTCAGTAAAATTTCTTTCGTAAATGTAGATACAAACGTCTTTCATATAATACAATCCTTGTAAGACATGGTTTCAATTTTACACTGTACAAAATTTGCGATTATTATAATACAGATTTGGTATTACACAGCACAAAACTTAAATTTAATGCTACACTATTTTTATATAACAATTTTATATAACATATTTATTTAAATTTATTTGATCTACAAAAAGGAATACCTTTATCTAAGAAAAATTAGAAAATTATTTTGTTGAAAAGGATCTTTTAGTAGTACGTAGTGGAAAATTTAAAACATAATTAATAAGTTCTTTAGCTCCTTTTAGAAAAAGAATTGTAAAATCTAATGATGGAGAAATAACTAATGAAGTGGAGTTTCAACCAAATTTGTGTGTGAGAAAAAAAATTATATTACCTGTAATTTCTGATGAGAATGATGATAAAAATAAGTTTTGTGATCCTAAGAAGACATTTCTATTCATTTTATAACAATAATTATTTTTAATACATTTTTGTTCTATTTTTAATTTCTGCATTTCGTATTTTTGTTTTTGCTTAAAATCTTAAAGTTACATAACTTATTGTTTCACTTGTATAATTTATTGGAAAAATTTCGGCTATCATAAAAATTTACTCCTTAAAACTTGATTTCGATATAATACGGAGCACATTGTCTTCATATATATAATATCTACACATGCATATATAATTAATTTAATAAGTAACTAAAATAATAGTTTTAATAAATTAATAAAATAGTATCGTATAACACAGTTTCGATATAGCATAGTGCGAGTTAACCATGCTATGCGAGGGAAACCTGCATTTATTTGTGGAAAAGCTTCCTTATAACTATGAGAAATAGTCTTAAAAACTTTTTAGAATAATATCGAAATTAATTATTTTTATGTTTTTTGAATTATTCATTTTGGTCCATGAAAGAAAATTCCATTGTTTAAAATTCGATGAAAATTAGACATCATAATATACTACATTAAAATTTATATAAAGCAGAGTAAAAATTATTGAATACTCGTTAGATTTTTATCTATCTTGATTTTTCAAATAGAACATTAAAATCTGCTTAGATTTAAATCCAATTCAAAACACGCTATCACTTTCTAAAATTCCTTTAGTATTTTATATATGTTTAACTTAGCGTTAAAATAAATAAAAAAAACCCTATTTTGTCTCTGCAAAATAGGATTTTTTAAAAAAGTGAAGAAGGGCAATCGATCATCATCAAAAGTTCTATTCTGAAATAATTTAAAATAAAATGAGGCTGGAATATAATTCCCTGATATTTGATCAGTATTCTGAATAAGCGGCTTATTTCGTAAAACTGAATTCCGAAATACTTAGCTTGAAAGCAATTTGGTAGTTTTAACTTCTATTTAAGTTGATTGTGAACTTTTTAAATCTTGTGTTTGAATATAAGTTTTTAATAGAGTGCATAAATAGCATCAAAAATAGTAATTTAAACATAAGGGTTAGTAACATATTCGAATTTTATGTAAAGCAGTGATTCTGAAACTGTGGGGCGTGCCCCCTAGAGGGGCATCATACCCTACGTGAAGACCTCAATTATAACAAAAAGTCGAAAGTAAAAAAAACATCTTAAAAATTTATTAATTTACAGAAAGAAAGCAAAACAATATATATATATATACTAACATTATATAAATACGCGTTGTATGTCTATTGCAATCTGTTCTATTTTAAAAATTAGAAAGAAAAAATAATATAATACTGTTCTATTAATTAAAATCAACTTACTTAAAATATCTATTACTTTAAAGTAAGATTTACAAAATTTAATACATTTCATGAGATAAATTGTACAATTTATAATTAAGGTCGAATGGTAGTTTTAGCGTCAAAGTACATTATTATTGTATTCAATATATTTTAATTGTATGGAAGGGGTCCTTGATAAAATATATAAAATGGGTCCTATTGAAAAGTTTGAAAACCTGATGTAAAACGTTTTTTCAAAGCTTTATATTATGATCATGAAAATGTCACGATGAGGATTATTTCATTTATGTTAAACTTTAAAAGCCTGAGCCTTGGTAAGTTTTAACAACGATCAAGTGATAAGGTGAATTTATGACTTTGCATTTCAGTCTCATGTTCCACATCGAATCAATGTGAAGAATTTAAACATTGACAGATTCAACACTTTTTCAACATTACTGCAAGATAAGATTTTGAGTGAAATCAAACCATGAACACACCTGTTTATTGGCAACCTATGTTGCTCTATTTTGGGGAATGTGTTAACATTTCTTTTAATTAAAAAATATTTGAATTATGGAACGTATACAGCAAATAGTTAAAAATGCAATATAATTTTTTCTAAGTTTGGAACATTTTGAAAGCTAATCATTTATTTACATAAACTGTTAAACAATTATCAATTTAATCAAATATACTCGTATCACGCGTATTAAAAAGCAAATTAATTAATTAATTCTAATTAAAGAATAAATGTATCTAACAAGATGCATGTAAATGAATTTTTTAAGAGAATTAATTGCAATGGAGAAGATGTTTTTGTTAACAGGACAAAATTCATAAGAAAATATTTAGTCATAATAAGCAATTTCGATCGACGAAATTACACAGGTGTTACGTTGTATGAATGATTCTAATTTTTAAACTTATAGCTAGAAATTTTTCTTAAAAATATAGCAGCTTTACAGAATAAATTTTTTGCAGTTTAATTATCAACTTTTAAGACCTTCAGTAAATATAGAAACAACTAAACAATTTTCTTAAAAGATTAAACTTATTTTTGATTAATATACATTTATAAGAATTTGTAATACATAATTATAGAAATTAAGAATTTTCTTGCGATCAAATGTAGCACTGATTTCTCTGTTTTATTTTTAGTAAGAATTAATGAAATTAAACTTGTACAACAGCAATTTGTAAATATTCTTGCAGATATATTGCTTGAACTGCCTTACAGGGAAAATGCGGCACCAAGAAGGAGCTATTAGAAAAGATGCCCATCACAGAATAGATGTGTATCATTATGTTATCTAAGTGTTTGGGGATCTACATAGGCCACCTTTAGGGGGAAGAACCAGCAGATTCCACAATAATTGCGCCATTCTTTTTGTAAAGAAAAACAGTTAGTGGAGTTGTTTATAGCCTCAAAAAATGTTTCGAAGTAAGTATGCTACACTACAGCTAATGGAGGTTCACTTTCTTCAAATTGTTGTGGCACGTGGAAGACGTAAGGGATGCGACCAATCAACCAGAATCGGTATTCTCCAAACGGTCACCAGAGACTCTTATTTACGATGCCCTTAAAAATTCTTTTTACCCAAAATTGGGGACGTTTCTGTTTGCAATACTGCCAAGTTAGACCTAATTGCACAACTAAATAACAAACAACCATCTTTTACTACAAGTTAAGATTTTGATTCTTCAATCGCAATTACTGTGTATGAGAATGACATCAATGTTTTGATAGGTCCAATCCAACCATAATTATTGAACCCTTAATTCTTGCACAACATCTCGACAATATGGTTTGAGGTGTCACCGTCTACGATAGCCTGTCAACGCTGGTCTGTATTGGTGACACTAAGACGGTCCAGTAACCTGTAGATGACGGACGACTGCTAGTAGCACTATCTGCTTTGAAAGTGTATTCAGTATTATTTATGAGCAAGCTAACTCCTGCACAGTACGAATAACTCGTAAGCTAACAAACCCTGCAAGGTACACATTTACTTCTCTGGCCAGTGGCTTCCCGTAATCATTCACCTGGCAAATTGAATTGGCAGGAGTTGCCACTGCTCTGCTCAGAGAATGAATTACGGTAAATGTGTCAGAGAAAAGTGTCAGTCATTTTTCAGGGCTAATAAACATATCCTTTAACTCTGTTCCATGATATGTTGCTGGCGCAGTTAAGCTGTAGTTTGGTTCTTGCACCTTAAACTCATATACTAACTTCATGACATGCTACTGCTTATATTGGCCCTAACGATGGATCTACAGCTTACTAATTACTTGGTGTTGTTCCTCACTGCATTGTTGCATCATGTTGAAGTAAACTTCAGTTATTTTTTAATGTTGTTTCTCTATCTGCATATTTTTATTACTTTTCTACGAACATCTTCCTGCCGTTGCGTTTTCACAGGCACAGAGTGTATATTATTATTCAGTTAAAATAAAACTGTATAATGTTTAAAGTAATACATTTAAACAAAAAAAAATTGATGTCTGTACTATAAGGAATGAATGTTGACTGATGGTATGACAATGCACTGTAGTATGTAAGGGACATACATATACCATGCTCAAATATTTTAGTTCCATGGATACAGAAAGGACTCGCCTATCAAGTCTAATCAGTGCTAACAGTAGCTACGTTAATTCAATCTATTTTATCTTATCTTTGTACTTAAGTACTCAAGATACAGAACAGCAGAACACTTAAGTCATCAGCTCTCTTGGTTTTCATTATTCAAAGCTAATTAAGCATTAAAATGCATAGGTAAAAAATACTTCCTTAGAGTAAAAATTATTTTTTCTCTATTTGTTCACAGTGTTTACATCAGGATATATCACAGAAATACAGTTATCTGCTATAACTTTTAAAATAACCAGAATAAAAAAAGTTATAGAGAATATATAAAAAAAAATTCTGAAATTCTTTTATAATGAAACATAATCAAGAAAAATTCTGCATAAATATGTAATTATGTTGCAGCTGAGAAAGAGTAGAAAATAATTTAGAGTTCGTACTTTTACTCCCGTTTAAAGTTCTAAGAATTTAAAAATAGCTAATTACCTCTTTAAGTATATTCTTTAAGTAGTGGATGAAATATCTCTTAAAATTCTATTTGACATTAAACACATTTATTCAAGCATATTTTAGAACTAATGTGAATAAATGTTACCTTAACATAAATTAGGCTCTCCTTAGTATTGTATATTCATGTAACTGTGAAAGACCGATATCTAGCAAAAGTATCAATATTCTCCCGGGAATGTTAATCTTCTCTGGTCACTTGGTGTATGTACGAAATATTTATAAATTGTCTCTGTTTTTCTTTTACATCCTCAAATGCCAACATTCAGTATGCATTGATGGTGATGGTGGTGATGATGATTTTATTACGTTAAGACAAAATTTGAACTTTTTAGTATGTAACATATGTTAAAATAGGAGACATAATATTAGAATGAATGTCAAAATAGAAAAATAGTTGATTAATTTAATGAGAATAGTACATTCTGAATCAGAAAAGAAAATAATACTAGTAACGTGATTAACGATAATAACCCAGGAGACTCACGTGGGGCACAGAGTCACCCCAGGCTCTTGAAATCTTTAATTCTGGGAAAATTGTTGTTTGCTACCAAAGACCTCTTCCCACAATATCCTCATGGGAACTAAAATGTATTTGTCGTATGTCTCCCTCTTTTTGGGGAGTGGCAAGCGGTTTTTACAATCTTAAGGTACTTGAGGTAACTGAGTTTCCCGAGTTCAAAAATATTTTCAATGAACATGTTACATTTTTCCCCTGTAAACGACTTAAGGTATCCGACTACGTTTGGAACCATGATTTTAAAAAAGCGCATAAATGTATAATTTTCATGATATTTAGTGTCACTTAGAATACATGTATAAAATTGTTTTAAGGACATTATGATAAAAAATTATTTAAATACTTATTTTGGCAAAAATTACCTTAGAATTACCTTTTTCCAAATGTCTCCTTTTGTAAAAAATGCTTCTATTATAATAATATTTTGCCTGTATATATCTCAGACCTCTGTACAGAGGCTCAACTAGAATTTTTAAATGCATAACTCGGAAGTCGGTTTATCCATGTTTTACAAAAACAGAAGGGAGAAATTTTAAGAAAATACGCCGATAATTATTTCAAATGGTTGTAACTCTGAAAATAATGTAAAATTTTCAAAAATTATAGTTGAGCCTCTGTACAGAGGTCTGAGCTATATACAGGCAAAATATTAATACAATAGAAGCATTTTTTACAAAAGGAGAACATTTGGAAAAAAGGTTATTCTAAGTTAATTTTTACCAAAATATTGTATTTAAATAATTTTTTTGTCATAATGTCCTTAAATGTCCTTTTGTCATAATGTCCTTATATATGTATTCTAATCTAAGTTACACTAAATATTATGAAAAGTATACATTTATGCGCTTTTTTCAAATCATGGTTCCGAACGTAGTCGGATACCTTAATGGTTTGTTTGCTGTGTTTTAAGACTCATTATGGTTTATAAATGTAAATGAACAGTATATAAAAACAGAAATGAATTGGAAGAAAAATCAATGGGATGAAATCGAAACTTCTGGAAAACGAAATTGATCAAGAAAGGGAAGAACCTGATGAAATAATGGATGTTAATCATGATAGCGAAAGGAAAATTATGAAAAGGGATGAACATGAAACGTTTGAGTTGAAAGGAAGATTTTCAAATGTTACCTGAAGAACTCCATCAAAAAAGATATTAAGCCACATGTGCCACAAAACACAATGCACCCTGTCAAAAAGACACAAACAAGAAAAAGTTCCACATGCTATTTGTCGATCATCTAAGGACAATAAAATTACAACAACTTAAACAAAATATGAGAGTTTTGCCAGCAAATATCCTTCCTGTAATGTTATCGTAAAATGTATGTGATTTATGTACTGATTAAAGTCACGTACATTTGAAACAGGTTAGTTTAGTTTGATTGGAATTTTTTTCAAATTATCAAAGAAAAATTTAAAAGTCCTTAAAAGTAGGTAAGTATACGTTCTCCTAGTTAAGTTATTCACTGGAATTATGATTTTTATCGTGCACAATAGAAATAATTATAAAAAAAGATTGAGATGACTCTATCACTCCACGCAACCACTAACGTTAGTATCACGCGCGCGCGAATGCCTTCTCTCGGGTTAATAACATGATTAATGATATGCAATCTTATTTATTATAACTGAACTACAACTATATTTAAATTTCATAATTGTTCTTTGCTGTTACAATTATATACATATAATTTTATTTAGTAATAAACACACACTTCTCACAATTACAGTGCGTATAGTCTTGCCTTTCACTTATAGAAGTAATATTGCAGCTGTTCCTTTCAGAGTAATTTCTAGATAATAAATCTCGTCTATAGAAAGTTCTCCTTCTTGACTATTATTTTTCCAGTTACAAAGAGCTAGCTGAGGTTATAAGGCTAGTTGAGGGTATTATTTCTGTTGGGAATTATGATCAAAATGTTTTACTAATTTATATTTTTAAAAAAAGGAGCAATAGGTAGAGCTTTTATAAAGAAAACATCAAATTTACAGATTTGTATTTAAATCAAAGAATAAAGTTTTAACAAAAAATTTTAATACCAAAACAAGGCCGAGCATTCAGCAGTCGTCTCGACCACCACCAGGGTTTATCTATGATTGTCGATACATACTGGCAAGGGTTCAAATGTTTAGTAATATAACTAAGTAATTGGTCTTCCATCGACTTATTTTTTGTATGCCGACATTCACAGAAGAATATTAACACTTTTTATAATTTTAGTCCTATACGGTAACACACACACACGTTCATGTGTGAGTGTGCATAGATAAATAGAGACACGGCGTTCTTGTATTTTCCGTGGTTACGTAGCATAGGATCTCATAACATATGAAAATAGATCAAAATCGTGAACATAGAGGATTGTACACAAGTAATCTCATGAAAATTAATTCATAAATATCGAAATGTAACAAAAAATGAGGGCAAAAAATTATTATGGAGTACTGGATGCGTGTTTTTAAAAGAAAAATTAATAATGGAACATGATGGTATTGTGAACGCAAAATTCACAGTGGACGTTTCATATGCACATTGATCATCTGGCTTCAGATGAAGTGAAACAGACAAACATTGATTAAAAAGGAGTCTCATGCAAGGTATTCATACCTTATTGGCCCTGAGAGATAGAGATTTCTTTAAAGGTAGGAACTCTAATCCAGATTCTCAGAACTACTCATACTTGCTAGTCAGTGTAGTCATATAATGATCTCAAGATAAGGCATTACTGGTTAAAAACTGTTCTATACGATTTCATTGGACAAAGTAGCCTAGTTGTCATGGGCAGGAACACGTAGCCGGTGTTGTAGAGTCGCGAGTTCAAATCTTGATGACACTGAAGACCTAGCATGTAAATGGCCAGATGCACGTTAAAACGGTCAGGGCTAAAATTCATCAGGTTAGCGGGATGTGGAAATTGGAAGAGTGGCTCTCTTGCTCCAGTAGCATCCTCCTTTATCTTTTCTTGACGGGGCTCAAAATTACGATGTTCTTTGCCAAGCTCCCCCTGCTGCGAATAGTGCGATGTTAATAAATATACTCACCACCTCCTTACTCCTCTTTTCCTTCTTTGGAATAAAATATTTAAGAAGCTTAAAGGAAATATAACATGTTTAATTGAAAATATTGAGATAGACAGCGAAAACATAAAAAAGTCTATTGTTGAGATATTTATCTATTTTTTTAACACGAAATCTTGTACCACGTTAAACATAATTTTTAAAACTGCATGTTCCTTCGTGCAAAATAACTTTTTTTTATCACATTTCACTTTCGGAATGAACTTTTGAAACACTAGGTATATATATATAATTTTACATTACATATAAATCATCTACTTTGAGAGCAGTACATTTAGAAAATATATTTGCGTGAAATTTTCATCCTCTTAAATCAAAAAAATGCTTCGGTAATTTTTATCAATGCATAAATGGGCAAGAAAAGTTTGTTAACAAAAAAAAAATATTTTTAACTTAACATAAATTATTAAAAAGTTTATGAAGCATGATTTGCGTAAGTTTTCTTGGAGGTATAGTACTAGTACTTTCCAAAATTGCACTTCATTTTCTTTTATATGTTTTTTTAACCACTGCTTTAGAAGTCGGCTTAAAATTGCTAAGTGCAATCGATCATTTCTGAATCTGTCTTGGAGTACGATGAATAAATTTATTCCCGAAAGAAAAGAGACATCGCAAGGAAAGATTTCATCCCCAAGTAACTTGGATACTTATAAAAACAACAAAATGCCATTCCGGGAAACGCAATTTTTTATATTACAATATTTTCTTTAAAATAACAAAAGATCAAAGGAAACTTGAATAACTATGATGCTACTTTCATTTATTGGATCCTTATAGTAGAGACTAGCAGCATTTGCAATTCACATTCTGAACTCGGAAACAATTTCGTATGGAATATCAATCGAGAGAGAAATTTTATTTTTACCAATAACCTAACCAAAACAAACTCACGACAATTTGATAGCGACAGATAAGAATCGTCTGAGTTTAGAGACTGGGAAAAAAATCCTCTGAATTTGCCTCACAAAATAATATAATATCGAATGTGGGTAATCTAAATCGTATCTTTGCTATGGCATTTTGGGGAAAAAATGTGAAGAGTGCTCGAAAGGAAAAATGAAGAAAATCAGGGACGATCTGCAACTACGAAGAAAATAAGTGAATACTCTATATCGGGGGTGGGCAGACTTTTACATGGTACGGTCTACTTTTAATTTTTTTAGGGGACATGGTACGATTTAAGCAAAAAATTTTAATTTGAGGACTTTTAAAATTTTTTAGTTGCCTTTTATGTATGTATACTATGTTAAAGAGGTTTTGTGCTCAAAATTTCGTAAAAAGCAATCCATGTAATTTTAAGGAAAAACTTCAAATTTGTGAAGTGATTTTAAAATGCTACTCCTCCAACAAAAATTTACGGACATGCTTGAAATTTGATTTACAAGTACGTCAAACTATGTATAATAAAAGTTAGTATGGGTTTTGCGTTAACATGATTGATATTCATACAATACTTCTTTTTATAAATGTTTATTGAAAATTCCTTAAAAAAAGTATAAATTATAAGTTCAATTATTTAAAAAAAAATAAATATTGCTTTGCTTCAAAAATTCATACCAAGTTTTGTTGCACGTACTATTAGTAATAGGTAAAAAAAATTCAAAGCATTAGGTACAATAGAAAAAAAACCTTAGCATTTTAAATGAAGACAAACTAGTTATTTTATCTTTCTGAGATAAGTCAGTTTAAAGTTTTGATTTGCCATAGAGATGTGAATAAAAACGAACTTGAAAGCTATCATAATTACGTGTTGCTTAAATTTTGAGCTTTCAAATTTTGTGAGGTTATAGAAAAGTATATATAAAATAATTTAGGCTAAAAAAATTAAATTTGATTTTTTTTTATCGATTTTGGTGAATTGAATCGTACTGTGTGTTGCAGTCCACCTTGTTACGTAGGTGTGATAAGCAAAAAAAAAGCTTATAATATTTGTATTACAACAATAATAAATACAGAATATGTGTACTTACTTACAAAACTACATAAGAAAAACTTACTACTTTAGAGCTACGTTTGAAGTAAAACGCAAAATACAAACATAATAATTATACCCATCAATTTAATAATATCAACTGATGCATTTTCAAACAATTCACAATACATCAAAAAATAAATGATTTTCACTTAAAATTAATACTCGTAGCTATCGTCTCAGTGGAAGACTTCGTCTTCGTATTATCCGTCCCACAATCTTGAATACCTCAATATATAATTACTAACTGCTAATCTTGCCCTGGATTCTAAGTGGTCATCTGTGAAACGGGAAGGATATGTTGTCTTAATTATATTCGTTCAAAATGTAGATTCACACAGATAAGTAGAGCGAAAGAATGATGTTAAATGAATTGCAGCTTTTTTTAAAATTGGGATACTTTACTTTGTTTATTAGATTCCAAAAGTTATTCTTTATAAATTACGTCCTTTTGAAGGAGAAAAGAAAGCTTTGTTTTCCTCGAGAGATAAAGAGAAATAGAACATATTTATAGTTATATTTTTCACATCAACATTGCCAAATAGATTAAGGGGACACAGTACGATTCATTTGACAAAAAATGGTCAAAAATTAAAATCTAAGTTTTTTAGCATAAATTATTTTTTATATATATTTCTTTAAATCTCACAAAATTTGAAAGCTCTAAACTTAAAAAACGCAGAATTATTATTGCTTTTATGTTGGTTTTTATTCACATTCCTATGGCAAATCAAAACTTTAAACGGACTTACCTCAGAACGGACTTATCTCTAGTTTGTCTTCATTTAAAATGCTAAGGCTTTTTTTCTCTATTGTGCCTAATGCTTTGAATTTTTTTTACCTATTGCTAATAGTACATGTAACAAAAGTTGGTATGCATTTTTGAATCAAACACTTTAGAACGTTAGTATGCAGTTGAATGAGTTAGAGAAAAACAACCATATAGTAAAAATCTACGCATTTTGTGTTACTTCAAATTGTTTTTCCCTCTTACTTTGTGAAGGGATATTTACCGCCTTTCATTATTTCCAGTTAGCTAGTCATTTATAACCTCAGTAACATACACAAAGGGAGAGTTTAGGGGCGTAACACCCCCTAGAACACACACACACAACACATTTTTAATTTTTACCGTAAAGATTACCCCTCGGTGCTTTCATCTACGTGTTTTTTTTAGAATGCAACCTCATAAGAGAGATCTGTGTTATAGCCGCTATATAGCCTCTACTCTGGTAGCATCCAACCTTAATATACATGTGTAAGTTACTTTTGAAGCTAAAATCATCGCTTTTCACTGCATTTATTTCAATTTTGGGTAAGTAACGTATTACTGTAGTACGAAAGCAGTTATCGAGATGTACATTATTGAACTTGTAATCTTAAACCTTGGTCAAGTAACAAGGACGACACCTGATCTGGCATTCCACTCTCCTCACTACCACATTATGCCAACCAGAGGACTTTGAGCCTTGACAGAAAAACGTGCATCAGTCTTTCTAAACAGCGGATCTTCAGTCGCCCCAGGCTCGAACGCACGACTCACCAGACAGGAGTGGTGACCATGACCACTCGACTACCACAGCCACCGAATATTTATGGAAAACATGTGTATGGGATATTATACAACTGTAAAGAAATTTGTTTATTCTTTTTAAACATAACTATACAATTTCCCTTTTTTTTCACTTAGTAAATAAAACGTTTTGTTATAATCTATCGTAGTGTGTGCTTATACATACCTGCCACCTGATCCACGGGGCCAGATCGAGGCACTTAAGGCTGTTTTCGGTTAATGTTAAAGGATAGGACCCTAATTTGGAACATTTGTTCAGATAAAAAAGAAATGAAACATTAATATGATATTCTGGCTTCACTATCCTTTACAGACCAGCATTTTTTATCACACTTCCCATTTTTAACGGAGTTGATTCATTTTTTCTGGTATAAAATGTGCTTCGCGTTTTTTTCTCCTGTATCGTAATGTTAATTGGGCTATGCCTTCACGTATTAAAACGAAAAATAAAATATTCATTTTGTATTTTGACATTTTTAAAATTGCAAAATAATAATAATATAATATAATTATAATATTGATTGATTATAATATTGCAAATTTCCATGGAAATTGAGGCATTTTTTTTTCTATCTGAAAACGTGCTTCACGTTTAGTTCAAGCTCTCGTACTTTTACCATCGTTCGGAACCGTGATTTTAAAAAGGCGCATAAATGGATAATGTGATATTTAGTGTCACTTCGATTAGAGAGAATACATGTATAAAACTATTTTAAGGACATTTTGGCAAAAAAAATTATTTAAATACAATATTTCGGCAAAAAATTAACTTAGAATAACCTTTTTTCAAAATGTTCTCCTTTTATGAAAAATGCTTCTATTATAATAATATTTTGCCTGTATATAGCTTAGGCCACTGTACAGAGGCATAACTATGATTTTTGAAAAATTCACATTATTTTCAAAGTTATAACCAATTAAAGTAATTATCGGCGTTTTCTTCTTAAAATTTCTCCCCTCTGTTGTCGTAAGACATGGATAAATCCACTTCTAAGTTATATATTTCAAAAATTCTAGTTGAGCCTCTGCACAGAGGTCTGAGCTATATACAGGAAAATATTATAATAGAAGCATTTTTCCAAAAAGAGAGTATTTTGAAAATTGGTCATTATATGTTCATTTTTTGTCAAAATATTGTACTTAAATATTTTTTTATTGTAATAATATTCTTAAAAATACTTCATATACGTTTTATAATTTAAGTGACACTAAATATCATAAATATTATCCATTTATACGCTTTTGAAAAATCACGGTTCCGAATGTAGTCGGATACCTTAAGCTTGGTATACAGGTTGGTCTCGAATTCATGGTACAAATTTTAATGGTAGATACAGGACATTATGACAATCATTCTTTGTATAGGATTCTGGGGCACAAGTGATGCGGTGAGGTGCCAGTGCTAGCTCTAGCAATTTTGCCGCCCCGGACAAAAATGGAAAATGTCGCCCCTTCTCTAAAGCAAAAAATTAAAATTTAAAAAGAAATATTTTTCACATAGATACACGCCTATAAAACTTGCATAACGAATATATATACATCATTTTAGGCCTTAAAAATACAAATAATTTCAAATTAAGGACATAATTATCTGTTATTATTTCAAACGAGTAAAATGTAAGAGAAGGAATTACCCATTCCAGCAAGCCAATTTCTCCGAGAAAGAGTTAACCGATGGTGGGGGTCACAAATGTTTATATTTTAACTTATAGTAACTACACCCAAAACTAAAACATATTATATTATGTGGCTCTCTACGAAAAACTTATTACTCCTGTCCACTTTTGGATAGCTGACACCAAACATCGTATGGGTGAAAGGAATGTCCATTGTGACCCTACTCCAGGATGGGGAGAAATATACTAGAGAAAAGTGTGAAAAATATCAAATTTCATTATTTAAGATATATTGCTGCCTTGAACCCTTCAAGTTTCAACATAAAAGAAAACTGACTTTAAACATACTTGTACAAAATAAGGAAATAAAATACATTAAATAAAATACTAAGCTCACACCTAATAATATTTTTGAAAATGTATCGAGTTTTCTGTAACAACAAATATATTTATATATATTCAAATTCGGTCCAAATGCCGCCCTTAAAATTTGCCATCCCGGGCAGGGTCCAGTTTGTTCGGCCCTAGAGCCACCCCAGGAGGTGCATACAGGGGAAATAAAAGAAAAGAGAAATGGAGTTATCGGTTGATTGATTTCTAGCCACCATTCAACATGATGCATCTCAATAGGGGAAAGCCTTATTCGAAATCGTGCTGATTTATACGATGGGAGACTACGTATGCTGAAAAAGCAGACATTCATTACATGTACGGCAGTGCAAATGGTAACGGCAGAGCTGCGCAACGAATGTATCATGCTCAGTTTCCTGATCGACGAATGCTGAATCAGAGAATTTTACAGCGATGTGCGCACTTACTTGATTTCCGTGTTTGAGGTGCTGTGACGTCTCTCGCGTCCTTCTGCTAACATAACTCCTATGTTCTTTGACGGCCACGATTAATGGCAAAACCTTTCCAACCCAATACCAAGAAGATAAACGAATGTAACATGTAAATGAGATATACTTTAAGGGATGGTGGACTTTGAAATTGGCGAAAATCGTCCAAAATATGGAAAAAATTTTTTTTGTGAATTATGAGTTTCGTGAGTTCACTGAACCATATGCAAGAAACCGCATGTGTCTAAGTAATTTTATTAAAAAGTTATAAGCATTTAAAAAAAATTTAAATGGACCAAAAAATGTAAACAAAAGCATGTGCTTAGGTTGTCATAATTTTTTGAGGTGTTTTTTTTAATATTAGAATTAATATTTTCGTGTTTTAACAACTACACATTTTAACGAACCTTAACTGTTTTATCGTTGTTTGCTTACTTCCACTTGTTTCAAAAAGTCGAAAGTATTGCCTGTTTTAAAATTGCATATTTTTTGATTGCTGTCTGTTTCTTAGTAATATTTATCTTTACGGAATCAAATTTTTGTATCTAAAATTCACAAAAAAGCTTCAAAAACATCTACAATTGTCCTGTATTTGTTTACAATGGATGCTATTAGTAGGCGCTATCGAAAACCTAAAGGTAGGCCATAAAAAAAGGGAGTTTGTGTGCATCCAAAAGTACAAAAGAGATGGGGAAAAAATCACATGCAAAGTGATTTTGATAGTAATTTTGTGTGCTAAAAACTCTGATATTCTGCTTGCTGAAACTTCAATTATGCATACTGAAAACTCTATTAGTGATGAAGGTTCAGATGCTGGGGAAAATGAACAATATTTGAATGCAAGTGCCAGCAAATTTCAGATGTTTCCTTCTACATCAACATCAACTTTTTGTCCTAGTGAGAAAAGTACATATGTTTTGATGAATAATGATATGTGGTCTTCTTTATGTAACAAAAAAATGTGATGAATGTGATATGTGCTCATTGGATGTTGAGTGTAATGGTGCTTATGGTTTTTCTTCAAAAATAGAGCTAAAATGTAAAAGCTGCAAAAATATTTAATTCTGTTTTCTAGCCCACAGATGATGATAGCAAATGTTTTCGAGGCAAATAAAAGCTCGTTGAAGCTTTTCAAAAAAATTTGGGGGAAAGGTCATGCAGCATTAGAACTTTTCTCTATGGCTATTGGCATTCATGAATGGATAAGAAAACATTCTCAAAATGTTTACTTAAATTATATGAAGAAAAGTGTAGTTTTAAAGAAGACATTCTTGAAATTTCCCGGAAAGTGGTCCGAAAACACCATGAAGATTTGCTCGGCACTGCTAATGGTGTTATAGACATCACCGTTTCATATGATGGAACATGGCAGAAACGGGGACATTCATCATTGTACGGGATAGGAATTGTTATCGACATTTTGACTGGGCTGATTATCGATTACGAAATCCTTTCCAAATATTGCCCAGAATGCACTACCGCAAAAAGGGATCTTGGAGAAAATAGTGCTGAGTACTCCATTTGGTACAAATCACACCAAGAAGAATGCAGCGAAAATTATGTAGGATCTTCTAATGCCATGGAAATTAAAGCTGCAGAAATTATATGGAAAAAAATCCATTAAAAATTGTGGTATGCGATACGTGAGCATCTTGTCAGATGGTGATGCCAAGACCCATCAGCATTTATCATCATTAAATGTGTATGGTGACTTCCCTAAAATTGTGAAAGAAGAATGCATTAACCACGTGGCAAAAAGGCGGCACAGGACTCCGTAATAAAATTTCTGAGTGGCGGAGTAAAGGTATCACCATTGGTGGGCGGAAAGAGGGGAACCTCAAAGAAAAAAACCATTGTGAAACTGACTAACTTTTACAGAAAAGCCATAAAAGACAATGCACCAGATGTAAGAAAAAAAGGTGCAATTTTAGCTTCATTGTTTCATTGTTCATCAACAGATAAAAATCCAAAGCATAGAAATGCCCTACTGGTTCGAAAATCATGGTGCTTTTTCCAGAGGGCATTGGCTAAAAATGAGAACCCTATGTCCCATTCACTGATGAAAACAAGCTGTCGGAACAAGTTCTGGAAAAATACTTCCAGTATATCAAAGGCTTGCAAACGATGAGCTTTTAGAAAGATCAGTGCGGGGAAAACTCCCGAATGCCAACGAAAGCATCCACAGTGGGCATTTGGAAAAACTGCCCAAAAGAAACTTTTTTTTCTAAAAAGCGACTTGAAATGTGTGTTATATCTGCCATAGGTGGATATAATTTTGTTTCTTCCAATAGTTTAGCTATTGAGCACAATGAGTTAAGTGCTGTATCTGTGGACATTTCCCATAAACGTGATAAACGACGCTTAGCTCAGAGTGAAAAAAAGAATTTAGTGATTGGAAAAGAAAAAATTAGTAATAAATTGGCCAAATCATCCAAAATTACAAGGAACATTAAAAAGAAGGTGAAAAAATATGGTCCTGGCAAATTTTAAATGTTGTTTCCCTAAATTATATTTATTTGTACTATCACTGAAAACATTTTACCGAAAAACTGTATCATGTGAAACCATTTTATACTTTTATTAATTTTTTTCTCTCTTCAAATTATGCTTGTAAATAAAAAACCTAGTATAAATATGTCTGTTATTAAATAAAATGGATGTTTAATAATATCAGAACAACAATTATAAAAGGTAAGTGGAAAAACATTTTTAAAATGACTTTTTCTCAAAACTTTGTTTTTTCAGGGTTTACTGTGCTTTTAAAATGTTCCATGCGTCTCAATTTTGGAGCAAATTGCTTGAAATTTCTCGGGGAAGAATACTGATAAGTACATAAATAAATCTGGGTATCCATTTAAAATTTTGACTTCATTTAGATAGTTAAATTTCATTTTTAGTGTACAAAATCTGATATTTTACAGAAAATTAAGTACAAATGAACAAAAACATTTCTAAAAAATTAACCGGTGCATGAAATTGCTAAAAATACCCCATTTATGTAACGTGTACTAATAAACATTAATAATGTTAGACGAAGTCAAAAAATAAAAAATTGGAACGCATGGAATGTTTTAAAAAAAATTTAAAACTCATTAATTTTTTTAATTTTTAAAAAAAATTTTTAATTAAAAATTTTTTTTAAAGATATATTTGATCTAGTTGTAATTCAGTGTATATGCTCATAAATTTTCATTACTCTTACTTAATACCAAAGTTTTGAAAGTCCACCGTCCCCTTAAGCGATACACAGAAGCTTTGATGATAAGATATAGCGCGTGGCAAGTTTAGAGATGAAGCTTAGTGTGGAATCTTCGTGATCAAGAGTTAGCTGTCCGACAGCTTTGAAGGAAATAAAGTCCAATATAAAGAAGTTGGAATCGTCGTATATAAAGTAAATTTATAGATATCTCTCAATAGGTGAAGGAAGGAGGATCTGCAAAAGGTAAATATTTTACCGGTATAGGTAGTTAGATGAATGGTTTATTTATTATGTAATTAAGATAAAGGATCTAGTTGCGCGGATCTGACTTGAATATCAGGTTTAATTGCGTTAACTCTCACCAAATAAAGTTGTCGTACTTAGAATTAAGTAATATAGCTATTCTCCAATAAAGTTGTATTAAGAACCATTATGTCTCATCATTTTGATAATCCCACACCTCTAGCTTACGCGAATCCGGAACGTCATAGTCATCACATATGCCGGTGTCGCAATGGCGCCCGAACGTGTATAATTCTGGGTTAGGTAATGTAGTGGAAGTACTGTTCTACCTGAAATGTACTTTCAGGTCAGAGAACATTGCAGAGTTTATCGAATCTATAGAGAATAACATACAGTTACTTAAAATCCCAAGTAATCTGTCATAAAAGCTTACTTAAAAGTCATCTCAGGGAAGGGCTCAAGATTGGTATTCGATATTTGATCGTTGTTGCGCAAAAATACAGCCACGGATTTCGCGCAACTCAAGGCTGAATTAGCGAAAGCTTTTCCCGGCGGTCAAAATAAGAAAGAATTGCAAACGCAATTCTACGCGTCCCAGCAGGGAAGAAATCAGGAACCATCTGAATTTGTTTACAAATTATTAAAAAATAGAAAGAAGTTTAGAATTAGGAATGTCCTGGGCAGAGTTGGTGGATCATATTTGTTCGACTCGAACCACAGATCCAAGATTATGTGGAAGTGAGAAATCCACAAAACACGGATACAACTTTTTTGGAAGTCTTAGCACCGAAGAGAGATATTCTTGCAAATTAAAAGGGTTATCAGAACGATAATATAGAAAAGACGAGGTCAAAATGCGCATAGATGCCTAATTTGATGCTAATGGTAGAAACTGGAGGAATTTGAAGTAAGACGTAGACCAAATAACAGTAGAAATGATTTTACGAGAATAGCCGTCAAAGTAATAGAGGGTTCGAGAGAATAGGTTTCAGAATAATGATCAGAGATTAAACAATAAGCTGCTCATTTCGAAAATGAGCGAAATGATAATTTTAATAGTGTAATCAGAAATAGGTTCGAGTGAAAATTTCCAATCGAGGCGATAGGGACGCAAAAGGAGACGATTAAATATTGAAAAGGTTAAAGATCAACCTCAAGGGGGGACAAAAGAGAAATTAGGCTTTTCTCCGATATGTATATCACCCGTAGAACTCCCCTTTCCTATTTTATTAAATAACACTTTTTTGGCCCCAGGGAACCAGAGATAAACTTTTTTGGGGGCGCAAAAAAAAAGAAAAAACAGGGGTGAAAACCCAAAAACATAACGTGAATTGAATTTTCCATCGAAAATTGAAAGAAATTGGTCATTTCATGTTGACGTTTAAATACCCGTGTATTCTGGTTTTGTTTTTATGGGGTCAAGGATCGTATTTTTTTGATCAGAAATCGTTAAAAAAAATTTTTAAGTTTTAAAAGGTAAAAAAAGGAATTTCCCCGTTAATGGGTCAGAAATGAAGAAAATTTGGTGCTAATGTTTTACCAAAAAAAGCAGTGAAAAGTATAATTGGAGAAAAAATTAATTGTGAAACAGGATTTTTACTTACTCGGAAACAATTAATAAAGAACAGAAAAACCCAAATTAGGTCTATCTAGATATTTAGAAAACCCGGGAAAATAACTCGGGTTTAAAGCAACGATAGTGAGTTTGGGCCCCCGATTTCCCTTTTAAATTTAAGGATTGTTATTTTATGCGAAACACCCAACGTCATTAGGTGAAATGCTTTAACTTTCCCAAAAAATTTTTTGGAATGAAAAAAGAGAATTTCAAAAAACTTTGCTGGACCCCAGGCAGATTTAAAACCCGACCAAAAATTTGGGGGGACGGTTATTTCCCGTACTTTAAAAAATTTCCCTTTGATCAATATGTCTCTACATGCCATAGGGCCGGGTTAATAACTATAAAACGCTTCCACCCGGTCGATTAAATCCAATTATACCCGAATTATCCAAAGAGAAGTGACGTTGGAGGGGCCCTTTTATCCTATTTTCGAGAAATAAGACGTAACCGCTATTTTTTTGAATAACCGATCATTTCAGCAAATGGGCGGGAAATTATACCTCTTAAAAAGGCCTCATCTCGTAAAATGCGGATTTTTTTTTTGATAACTTTATATCGCTTTTGGAAAACCCCCAAAAAAAATTAATAAGTGAAAAGGGGGTCCCCAATTTATATCCGGAAATTTTTGAGCACTTAAGGAAAGATTGGGCCATAAGGCGTAAGACTGTTTTTATCGACCACAAGAAAATGGGACTAAAAAGGAGTTAACCAATATAGTGCAAATGATTGCAAATTTTTTAATGATCAAAAAGATACTTGGGATCAATTTTTATGAGTTTCTTTTTTTATTCGTAGGGCGGTGTTTAAAAAAAGGGAAAATCACCTGCTAAAATTTTTTTAAAGGTGGGAAAATTGACCTTTAAAAAACTAATTTAATATATGGGAAAGTTCAAAAATTAAAAACCAAAAAATTTAAAAAAGAGTTTTAGGAAAAGCAACAAGTACGAAAATTAAACAAAAAAAGGGGGGAAAAATTAAAAAGTTTTTAAAAAAGACATAAAAAAAAAGGGTTTGTTTGGGGTCTTATTGAAACACACCCTGAAAATTTCCCAAAAGCAGCCAAAAAAGGTTTTGGTAAATTTAAAAAAAATTTTTGGGGAAACCTTATAGAGTATTAAAATTTAAAAAATTACAAAATATTGAAAATAGGGAAATTTAAAAAAAAGTTTTAACAGTTAACGTAGATCAAATAAGAATATATCGTCATAAAAAATGTGACGAGGTAAAATTTGGGAAACAGGTACCCCCCAAATAGTTTTTAAAAGATCAAGTCAGGAAACTCGTACTTCGGAAAAAGTACATAAAGGGGGTTTTAAAATGAGTCACAATATGGGAAAAAAAAAAAAATCTGCGGTGAAACTTTAAGAAAGGGGCGGGATTGGTCGCCAATCAAACCCCAAAAAAAAACAGGGGGCCCAAAAAAACAAATCACTGGTCAGATCGCTTCCTGGTTCATTTGGGGGTGAAAGAAAAAACAAAGAAAAAAGGAAGATAGGGGTTTTAAAAAAGACGGTGTTCGGGGCGGGGACCACAAAAAAAAAAGGGGGCGGGGGACACAATAATATAAATAAAAAGACAAATGTCATCCAGTACTATTTCTAGAAGCGGGAAAAAAGAACAGAAGAGAATGCACAGAAGTTCCAAATGAATCAAACAAAACCCCAAAGGCCACGACGGAAAAACAGAAAAAAAACCCCCCGACCAAAAAGGAGAAAAACAGGAAAGGAAAAGGAAGGGACAAAAAAGGGGAGATTAAAAATTAAACCCCAAAACAAAGAAATTTCCCCAGACAAACCGGAGGAAAGAAAAAGTGGTAGCCCCTATCGTTGGACGAAGGTTTGGGAGAACACATTTTAAAAATCGGGTTTTTGTATTGTTTCTTTTTTTTTATGATTTTTAACAAGTGGTGGGAAGAATTATTGAAAAGAAAGAAGTCTCGGCGGGTGCTTAAAATTTAAAAAGCCAAGTCAAACACTAAATGGGGCCCCCATTTTTTTTGGGAAACTTTTGACTTTTTTTTTCTGGAGAAAACATTTGTTTGCACATTTTTTTTGCTTGATGTATGACTTCTAAGAGGGAAAATTCCCTTTTTGGTTATTTTTTAAATAGTTTAAAAAAAAATTTTTTTGTAATTGTATAATATGTGTATATATATATATGTTGTTGATTGTTAAGTATTATGGGGGCCCTCGTTCGGGGAAAACGGCGTAGTCAGGGCACTAACAATAATAAAACGGGCTCCGGGGGAGTTTTGGAACCAGATGTGGGGATGGAGATGAAAATTTATTTTGGGTATACAAAAAAAATATATAATAAAAAAATTTTTGGAAAATTGATATTATGGAAATAGAGACTCAGAAAGTTTTCATTTCAGGGGGGACTGGGCCCAAAATTATGAAAAAATGAAAATTATAACTTCAAAAAAGGAAAAAGGGGGCGGAAATTCCAGCTCCATATGCAGTGTTGATAAAGATGCAAAGATTGGGTCTGGGACCCCCGAAAATTTTTTTGAAAATTTAAGTGTATAGTTATTTTTAAATGATTGGGTGTTAAAAGTGAGAGGGGGATGAATTAAACAGTAATTATTAAGTTGGCCCCAGTTAATTATAAAATTTATTGTCCCCGGAAGGGTTTTAAAATTTTAAAATTTAATATTAAATTTAATTTAAGATGAGTAATGAAAATTAAAATCAAGGTAAAAAATTTAAAAATTTAAAAAGTTTAAAAAGAGGATTTAAATTAAAATTTAAAAAAAAAATCAGAAAGGGAAGAAATTCAGAAATAGAATTTTTGACACGAATTTATTGGGGGGTTGAGAACCCTTGGAAATCACGTTTTTTTTTCCCTTTGGGGGGGTTGGACCTTCGTCCCTTTTGCTAAAATAACTCCTTTTGTTTTTGACCCAAGATTAAGGGAAAAAAACCCTTTCCAAAACCCAAAAAAGAAGATAAACGAAGATAATATTAAAAAAGGAAATTTTAAAATAGAAGCTTTTATTTATAAGCGGGCTTTTGAGATAGTTTTGTGTGGAATCTTTTTAGATCAAGGTTAAAAATCCATAGCTTTTAAAAAAGAAGTTTTAATAGGAAGTTTTGGGAAAACCCCCAGTTTCCTTAATTATAGGGAAATTTTCTCAATAAAGGGGAAAAGGAGATCTTTCAAGGGAATATTTTAAGGTAGTTAGATTAACGGTTTTTTTTTTCTTTAAAATTAAATAAAAAGGGTCTTTGTTGCTGGTTCTTAATATAAAAAATTTAATTGGGGGTTAACCCTCACTTTAAAAAAAAGTTGTCAATTAAAATTTAAAATAATATAAAATTTTTTCCCTTTTAAAAAATTTAAAGAACCAACATGTCTCATCATTTTTTATAATCCCAAAACCCCTATCTTACCGGATCCGGAACGACTTAGTCACCGAGGTGGGGGTGCGTACAAAACATAGGGTGTTTAAGTTCAATATGATTTTGGGGGAAAATAAAAAATTTTAATTTAAAAAATGGATAGTTTTACCAAGAAAAAACCCCCAAAAGATTTATCATTTTGTTTTACTTTTTTTCTCTTTTACAGGGTTAACGAGTTTTTCAACGTCAAAATTTTCAAAATATTAAAAAAATTCCCTATAAGGGCAAAAAAATTAGGCCTTTTTCACGAGGGGGGGCCGATACCCAAGTACCCTTTCCCCATTTCCCCAAAATTAAGTCTTTCTTCATTTTTCGAAAATTTCCCCCTTTGCGGTTTAATAAATTAAAAACCCCCAAATTTTTTAAAATTATTTTTTCCCAATTTATAAATAGGCCCCCTTTTTGGTATTGTTTTTAATAATTTTTTTTCTTAAAAGCCAAATCCATCGCAATTTGGGCCCTGCCCTATTACAAAAAAAACTTTTTAAAGGGGTCCTGGTAACCCTTTTTCCCCCCTTGCTAGTTGAAAAAAATTTAAATTTCTCTGATTCATCCTTAATTTTTCCCTTAAAGGGAAAACCCAGGGTTTTAAAAAGGGTTTTTCAAAATTTTTTTAAAAATTTTTTTCCCATTTTTGGGGGGAGTTAGTTTTTATTTTTTCCAAATAATAAAAATTCGGGTTTTTCTTTTGGGTTTTTTCAAGGGTATGAAAAACCAAAAGTAATTTAAAATTAAAATCATAGAAATTTTCCATACAATTAAAAAATATTTTCTTGTATTAAAATATCATTTTGAAAAACCCCTTTTAAAAACACATCAAGAGGGTTCAAACCTGAAAGATTTATGATATAATATTGAAAAAAGACTATAAATATTTAATTCAATAAAAAATACGCATTACACAAAAATAACTATTTAAGGAATAATTTTCTAATGTACAAATGAACAACGTTTATTTAATAATATAGACCAAATTTTATTTAATGTAATATTTGAAAGGTTAGTATCTGTGAAAAGAATGAAAAAATATTAGCAAAAAGTGTACATTTTATAACCTTCATTAAAAAGGAAAGACAGTTTTCATTACTATTAAAACTTACCAGTTGCAGTAGTGCCTGACGGTGTACTACCAGTCACCGCAGATCCAGTAGCACCAGTGCTGCAGATCCAGTAGCACCAGTTCCAGCAGATCCAGTAGCATCAGTTCCAGCGGATCCAGTAGTACCAGTTCCCGCAGCTCCATTAGCACCAGTTCCCGCAGATCCAGAAGCACTAGTTCCCACAGATCCAGTAGTAAATGTTCCGGTGGATCCCGTAACACCAGTTCCAGTAGATCCAGTAGCACCAGTTCCCGCAGATCCAGTAGTAAATGTTCCAACTGATCCAGTAGATCCAGTAGCACCAGTTCCTACAGATCTAGTAGCACTGGTTCCAGAAAATTCAGTATTGGGAGTACCAGAAGTTCCCGTAGTACCTGTTCCAGGAGATCCGATGTTACCTGTTCCAGTAGTATCTGGATGCAATGAAATATTTGTTATTCGCTTCATAGTGAAAAAATCACTCTGGATGTTTTAATAAAACCTTAATGTGTAAAGCTTTTTGAAGAAATATATATGTTGTATATAATTCTTTAATATTTTAAATACAAAATTTAAATGTGTAGTTTCGGGGAAAAAACGGTTTTATGAAACTCGATACTTGCAGCCGTCTTTAAATTGTTTTCCTAAGACGTCTGAGAATATAGGCTAATTTCCCCTGAATTGTACTCGGACATTTTTATAGCTAGTCAATAGCTTCTCCAACGAGTGAAGGACGTCACCATTTTGTCTAATTTTAACAGCTTTTGCTTCCGTCCCTGGATTTCCGAAATCATCAACGACATGTGCTATAGTAAATGCATCTCACCAATAAATTTGACATAATATGACATGCTGTGGCTGCAATACACCTTTGTTGAATTCATGCAGCAAGCAATATTTCAGTTGCGCCTTAACATTTTCCATGCTTCTCTGGCTTATATGTTTTCACAAATATCTATTGAAAATACTGTAAATTTATAATCTAAGTATCTACATGTTTTATTGGCTAATGATCAGGGTTATCCCTAAGTCATGGGTGACATTACTTTCATTTGAAATCTACATCTGCAAGAACAGGCAGAAATTTCTGTACACATCTGGTGTTACCACCTGGTTTTTTTAAACAGCAATTTTATTTTCAGAATGAATTGGATCACAATTTTAATTTAATTAAAGTGATATCTATTAAAAAGATTTTTTTGACAAATATTACATTTATTGATTTTAAAAAATACTACATATTAATGATTGTTTTCACTATCTCACAGGTAATGATTTTTTCTGAGAATCAATCTTTATTTTACTATGAAAATTTAAAGTGACTGCCTACCTTCGGACCCAATTTTTTTATAAAAACAAATTTTGAAACAAATTGAGTGTTTTTAAGAAGAAAAAAAAATATGTAAATACATAAAATTTTTTAAATAAATATAATGCTTTTAGAAAAATTGGTCATTTTCAAGGAAATTTTACAAATTTTTAACTAAAACGGATAACTCTGTATAAAAATGTCTAATACAATTATCATAATTTTCTTTATACACAACATACATATTACGGTACTCTTCAAAATGAACCAAAATCTAAGAGAAATATTAAAATACACAAAAAAGTATTGACAATTATACATAATAATATGAAAATTTTGATATTTTTTAAAGTTTTTTCTGTATAAAAAAACTACCTAAGTGAAAAATATTTAACCTATAACAAAACTTATGATCCATTTCATGAAAAATAGTATAATAAACATTCCCACAAAATTTCAAAACGTTATCTGATTTGGTTCTTAAGATATCAAGTATCTGGTAAAAAGTTTCTTTCGAAAACATAATTTTGAGAAAAACTCCTTTTAAAGTTTTATCTTACTGCCCTTTTGCATATAGTGATGTTTTTTAAAATCACTATTTCGCGTAAAGGAAAAAAAATTATTTTGGAAAGAAAAATGTTCATACTATAACATTTTGAAATTAAAAAAATGCCTTATGTAGACGAAAAACGACATTTTCAAGGTAGGCAGTCACCTTAAAACGTAATGCTCTACCATTATACCTAATGACAAGGAGAGGGGATTTTTCTATCTACGAAAGAAAAGACAAAGTGTTTATTCAAATCTTCGTTGACAAGTGTAATATTGGCAATAACTGTTCAAAATTGTATCCACCAGTACTGATTCATGCTTGACAACGTTCATGGAGCGATTGATGTACACCTTCTAAGATGCCAAGTATTTCAGCAACGTGCACCCCGGGGAACCCGCAACGAGACCCCTCATCTGAATCAAAAGGGGGGAGTCGCATAAAAAAGATTCTTCAGATGTCCCCATATAAATCTTGAAATCGAGTCGCCAAGGGACTAGTCCACCATGCCTGTTTCACAAAGTTGATGATGTAACCGCTGAAAGACTTTATGATCCGGCATTCGTCGATCAGGAAACTGTGCTTGATACCTTCGTAGCGCATATCTGCCGTTACCATTTTCGCGGCCATACATGTATAATGCATGTCTGTTTTTCAGTATATGTTAAACATCCCATAAGACGTCAGTAAATGGTGTCTGCTGCCCCTTTCCCCAAAACCCAAACCAACCCGATAACTTCATTTCTCATTTCTTTTAGTTTCCCTGTTTGAGCTTCACACGTCACTTGCGCCATTCCTTTACGATAAATGATTGTTACAATGTCATGTATCTACCCCAAAGTTTTGCCATAAATTTTCCCCCCTGTATATATATATATATATATATATATATATATATATATTTTAAAAAATATATATTTTTTTTTTTTTTTTTCAATCACAACACAAGGAATCAATAAAAAAATCGAAACAAATGAATCCTATAACATAAAAATCCCATTTCAGAATATCAAGGGGAAATATAGAAAGACAAAATTTAACGTTTCAAACAAAATTAAAAAATTTTTTATAAAAAAAAATATATAAAATATCCAAGTGCAACCTCGGACTTAGAGTGGGGTTAAACTGTTTGAGCCCAACCCTTTCCCCCCTATTGCAACTTGGAAAATTAATCTTAAAATACCCAATTCTAAAAAAATTTAAAATTTAAAAAATTTTAAAAAGTTAAAAAAATATTTAAAAATTTAAAAACCATTAAACTTAAAAAAATTAAACTATTCGCCATCGATTCTGAAAGATATTATATTAAAATTCAAAAAAAATTGCATAATATAAGTGAACCTAAAACCCCAAAAAAGAGACCATTCATTTTAGGTAGAAAAATGTCTAAAATCCGAAAATTCAAATTAAAAACCATTTTTTACAAATGAATAGGAAAATTTTAAAAATCCCAAAAAACTTTATCAATAATTCAATTTACAAATTTTTAACGATTTTTTTCAATTTAAAAACAAAATTCCCCCAATTTTGCTCAAAATATATATATATTATATAAAAATTTTTTAAAAAATTTTTTTATTATATATTAAAATTAAAAAATAAAATTTTTAAATTTAAAATTTAAAATTTGTCTTTTAAAAAAGAATTCGGGGTTTTTGAATTTTTAAAGAATAAAAAGGGAAAAGGCAAAATTTTTAAACCTGGCCCAAAAAACGTCGTTTTGACATCCACCCAAACAGGGGGTTTGGGGAAGGGGGCCCCGAACCATTTGGGGTTTACCCCTTTTAAAAAACCCCTCCAAATTTTTAATCAAAGTTTTTCCTGAATTTTTAAAAAAACCCAAAACTTTTTGGAAATTTTTCCAAAAAAAAGTCGTTAGTTTAAAAATTTCTAATTTTCCCTTTTCAATTTTATAAAAAGGGGATATGGGCATAATGTTGTGCATATTTCTAGAAAAACCCAAAATTTTTTTGGGACGTATTTTGAGCTTTGTTTTATGCAGTTTAAAGAATTGAACTTGCATTTAAAGGGTTAATAATATTAAGGGGGCAAAAAAAAAAGTATTTTACCCCGTTTTTAAAATTTTCAAAAATTAATTAAATTTTGATAAAAAAAGTTTTAAAAAAAAATTAATTCGCAAAAATATTTAATTTTTTGTTCCAAAAATTAAAACCTAAAAAACAAAAAGCCGAAAGGAAATTTTAAAAATTTTGGGGGAAATTAAAAGAAACTGGTAAAAAGGCAAAGAAGATCAAATTTAAAACTCTACATCTCATGCAAAGAATTGAATCGTTAGGTTGATACGTTCGGAAGGGTTTTTAAAAAAGGGTAAATGGTAATTTTTGATATTTGGTTCTTAGTTTAGAATACATGTATAAATTTTTTTGGAAATTTATAAAAAAATTTTTTTAAATACATATTTTGGAAAAAAAAACTTAAAAAATTTTTTCAAAATTCTCCTTTTTTTAAAATTTTTATTGTTTTAATATTTTTTTTCCCTTTTCGGCTCGACCCGTACAACCAAAAATTTGGAAAATCAAAATCGGAAGTCTTTTTTCCAGTTTAAAAAAAGAAGGGAGAAAATTTTTAAAAAAAAACGCCGATAATTATTTCAAATGGTTGTAACTCGAAAAAAAGTAATTTTAAAAAAATCATAGTTGAGTCTCAAAAAGAGGTTTGACAAAAAAAAATTAAAAAAACCAAAAAGGAGAACTTTTGGAAAAATTTTTCAATTTTTTTGAAAAAAATATTTATTTAAATAATTTGTTTTGTCATTTTTTCCAAAAATTTATACATTTTTTTTAATCTAATGAAAAATATCATGAAAATTATACATTTATGTGCTTTTTTAAAATCATGGTTCCGAACTTAGTCGGATATCTTAAATAATGCTATAGACATTAATAACGATAATTAGTTTTTTTTATATAATGCACAGTTATTGTAATATTCTTTCATGCTAATTTTACTGTAACTTTAGGGCTAAAATAACACTAAAATAGAAACTAATAGAAATAAGCAATTCCTGTAAAGAACAAAAGGCAGGCAAAAATGTTTCAATTGCATACAACAGTAATCCTTTCTCTTTTTGATTATTATATATAATTTTCAATCACCAATTTTTCGAACTTGAATATTTCTTAAACGTGTCGAATTCGATTTACCAAATAGAAGATGCTAAATTAAAATAAAATCATTGTTTAAAAATAAGTAATAACAATACAAATTTTACTCACTACATACCTGGTGGAGTTATCAATATTAACCGTCCATCTACGATTTTAAAGTAATCTGCAAAGAAAAAAACATGGTAAATTATAAATGAACCCCAAATGGGAATCAATTTTGCCGCATAGAAATTACACATATAAGTTTTCGAAGAACTGTGTAATGAGGATGTTTGAATATTTAATCAAGAATTTTGGCATTCTCGTTGTATTTCAGGAAAAGAAAGATTTCATTCGATTCGATTAAATTCGATTCATTAAATTTCTGTGCTTGATTTTAAAATAAATTAAAAATCTGCTACGGTAAAGTAAAACAAGTTTAAAAGCCTGTTTCCATTGGTTTCTTGTACAACTCTGATTACCAACGGGAAATTAGAGCTGACAAAAAATGTTTATTCAATGAAATCTCTCTTGCACACATACACACATGCACACACACACAGGCCTTCACACACACATACAGACACAGACACTCACACCACACGCATGCAGACATGCACACCACACACTCAGACTCGTACATCACACACACACCATACACACAGACAGCACCCACCCACACTTCTTGTAATACAGGGTTAACATTCATGGTATTCAGTATTAATTTATGGATAGAATTGAATATTGTTAAATTACAACCAAAATTCACAAAGCCGGGCCAGGTCTTCTGAACAAATTACCTACGATTTTAAGTGGGAATTTTAAAATAGATTTTTCGAAAGACAAATAAAAACCCTTAGTTGATTTTTTAAAATCAAAATTCAATTTAATGGGCTTGATTCATGAAGTCACATGATAAAAACAAACACGTGCTTTCCATTGAATTGAAAACAAACATTAAACTAATTGTACTTGTTCTATTTGTAAAACTCAGATAAAATTTCAAATTTCACATTTGGGTAAAGATGTTTAAATATTAGAAAAAAAAATTCTTCAAAAATATTTTTTTAAATTAAAAAAAAGTCGTATTTTATACTTATATTTTTAAGCAAAATGCATTTTGTAAACATATGTACTTTTTAAGAGAAAGTTTCTGCAAAGAGCAAAATTTTGCAACACCGGAGCGCGTGAACTGATTAGCTGGAAACACGTTTTTATCGTGTGACTATGACGTCGAAATGAGCTTTTGAATTGATTGGCTAGAATCTCGGAGCTTTCACTATCATGTGACTATGACGTCACATGAGTTTTTGAATTGATTGGCTAGAATCACGGGGCTTTCACTATCATGTGACTATGACGTCACATGAGTTTTTGAATTGATTGGCTAGAATCACGGGGCTTTCACTATCATGTGACTATGACGTCACGTGAATTAACCTCATTATGTCAAATGAACCAAATGAAAACACGAGGAAGTACGGAAAAACGCTTTAAGGGTTTTATTTACAGATATTTAAATAAAATTTTGAATCTAAAGTATTTATAACCTATTTTAGTTACCATAAACCTATTGTTTCCTTCTTAGAGTAGAAATAATTCACAAATATGATTGCATATATTTCGCACAAAAATATTACTTTATGAGTACAGACATATGAATAAATAATTTTATAGGACAATAATAATATTCCCTTGTTTTTTATTTATCGAACTAATCCCTGAAATAACATTACAAAATTTGAAGTTTTCACTTCTATCGTGTGGTCATAACCACACACTTTTTTTATTAATGCTTTAAAATTGTATAATTTTATCCAAAGATGTGGTAAAAATTTTTTAAAAGAAAATTACCTTTTTCAGGCCCTAGTCCAGCTTGCACATAGTCTCCTTCTCTATCAACGAATTCTGATCCTAGACAAAAATCAAGATCTCACAGAAAATTATATTGTTACGAATTTTTGTGTAATTAATGCTTAACCTCATCTTAAAAAATAAATAAATTATATCTGGATATGTTTATAATATGCTAATATTACTTTCTGTTGTATTTATTTTATGATAAAATTTGTAATATTCGCAAGCAACACCGTTCCTTACATTATAAAGGCGTTTCGATGGAAACTTGGCCAAATGTTGGTGATACAGCCAAGTTGGGATCATTTTTGGGGACCACATGGATGCTTCTGGAAGCCACTGGAGCAATATATAGCATCATGACCTATCACGTAAGCGGAGTTTTCGAGAAAACACTGGAAGATAGTCACGCAAACTATGAATAGTGGTCATTCGTCGAAATTGGGTTAATATTACTGTTGAAGACTTCAATTTCTACTATTGAGCAATTGCTCGCGGATAGTCTTTATCATTATGTGTTTGTATTTTTAGACACTAAGCGCTGTAGAAGGTGTGGAGACCTTCCGTGGTCTATAGCACAAATTTTGCTACAATATCCTGTACTTGAAGAATTGTTTACTTACAATAAATTCCATCGCTGTTAAGGACCTGTTTTGTTATTTGGGACTCATAAAATCCACGAATCCCGATCTATTATATATATATTATGTATTCGGGTAATTCTTAGAATGACAGGAGAAAAGCAACGTGTTTATCATATTATATTTTATCTTCAATGTTCAGCAAAGCAGTCTGTACTCTAAGCCATGACAAAACGAGTTTTATTTTAGCGTCGATCAGGAGCCAATGCGTCGTTCGTTTAAGTGGTTCTTCGTAAGTCCGCCGAAGTCGAAGTGAAAGTACTTATGCGGGAAGTGGGTTGAGTTGTTCTGGTAGGAAGTTTACCCCAACTGACACTTGAAGGGCTGGGGATTCGTTACATATATATATATATCGGTCGGTTAGCATAGGTCAAAATTAGATGGTTTTAAAATGGATTGTGTGTATTTAAATGCAATTTACTTAAAATAAAACATCAAGCAAGGGAAGTTACAAAATAAGATATCCACAGTAATATATAAGTAAACTATCAGGCTTAGGGATAAGATTATAGGGTTTCCTCTTAATTTGCCTACATATATGAACTTATTTCGATTATTTTGTTACGTTTAATTCTTTCATATGACTTGATTTGAAAATGAGGATTGCTGTATATAATAATGTTTGAATACTTTATTTTAATATAACTTATGTATATATAAACAAAACTAATTAATTTTGAAACTTACAAGCGATGCAAATGCTAAAAACTAAAAATTGCTTACACAAATAGCTACTGTTGCTGTTACTATGCATTGAGTTAATTTAAAATCTGACTATTAAACACAAAGCAATTTGTTTGTTTAAAATATTGCACTATACAGGAGAAGAATACTGTTAATTTAGCTTATCTAATTAGGTATTTCATTTTAAAAGATGTATTTAGGGTTTCAAAAACACATATATTTATTTTGTGTAATACTAGAAATCTTAAATGAAAAATATTATACACTGAAACTTGGAATAATTACTAAAAGAATTTCATCTGATATTAGATTCTTAATATAAAAACATAAAAAATAATAAAAAAATTACTATTATTTTTGTTTTTAAAAATTATAAAAAATATTTAATAAAAATGATGATATTAAGATAGCTTATGCAAAAATAACATATTAAATTTCAAACTGTTAAAAGCCGTTCACTGAAAGGAAGCTTCAAAATTTTAAATTTAAACTAGGAAAAAGAAATAAGATATTGATTCATCAATTTTCTCATGTAATTAAATTAATATTCTTGAAACCCCTAAATTAAATGAACAATTCAAGAAAAAGAAATTATGAAAAATCAATTCAATATTTTCATTCGATCTATGTTAGTAGCTCTTAGTATAGGATGCATTTAAAAATTTAAAAATTAATGAAGTAAGCAAATTAATTATTTAAATTTTCAAAATTTTCATAGAAATTATACGTGTACAAGAGGTTAAAAATATGAAAACAAAACTGTGATAAAATGAATGCATTTTTATGAAGAGAAATTTAAAAATGATCGTCTTATGATAACTAACTGCTTTATAATGCAATACATATTTGAACAAATCTTTCATAGTTAAGTGGAATTACTAGGTTTTGCACTGATGCTATTACTACAACGGAGAAATATTACTATATAATTATAGTCTCGTGTGTATATATGTGTAAATATAGCTCAAATAGCACAAGAATACCATAAGAATAAACTCGTATTGTAAACAAATTTTTCTTTATTTAGCCCTAAGTGTTCTTTCCAATTGTTCTTAGTAATCTAATAATTTTATTTATTAATTAAATGCCAGGCCATTGACCATCAGGTTATTAGGCAACGGAGCTCTCTAATATTTCATCACAAGAGAGTCCAAACTCTTAAGTGCAGAGCACACGTCTAGATGAGAAGAGTCCATGACTTGTCCAGAAGCACACAAAATACAAAAAGGGGAGTCAGTCAGATTAAAACGATTCAATTGAGCACAAAGGCATTCATATCCAGTCAATAATCTAAACTCAGCCACAGCAGCACGAGGAGACACAGTTAGGTTTTATTAGCACCCTCCATGATTTACTTTTGGCAGCACTGGTAGCAAGAATTTTTTATAAATCCCATTAATTTCAAGGTTTGCTGAGTGAAGAGGCAGGTCTCTAGTAGATCTTTGGAGAATATCTGTGCCTCTTTTTGCTAAAAGGTACGCCATTTCATTTCCCCAAAGGCCACAATGGGAAGGCACCCACTGGAAGACGACCTTTGTTGGAATTCTTCTCAGCAGCTCCCTGTAATTCTGGACTCGGGAACTTTTGTCTGGGTTACTTGCCAAGGCCTGAATGGCAGAATGTGAATCAGATAAAATTACAGCCTTATCAGGAGTGGAGAGGATGTAATAATCGTGTAGCCACTTTAAGCTATAAATATAACTACATCAAACTATTTCATTCACTTAGATGTATAATTTTAGTTTAAAATAATATTTTAATCCTTAATTCCAACAAAGAATCTGTACAACTCATTCTTTTTTAAAAAATAGAATTTGTAAAAAAATTTAAAAAGGAAAAAGCAGTTATAGTTTGTGACATTATTATTCAAAAACTATTTTAAACCAAAATGGCTGTTAAAAATGTCAATATCAAAGGAAGAAATATCAATATATGGAAATAAAAGCAATATTTAAAATGGTTAAAATAAAGCAACCAAAAAGACAAAAAAAAATCGATAATATTGAAAAGAAATTCAAATTTTAAAGCAGAAAAGAAATTTTCAATTAACATCTAAGCAATCAAGCTTTCCAGATATTATCACAAATATTGCATTACACAAACTCGATATATATCTCAGGGACATCGAAAACAAAATATGACAAGCCGAGCCTCCAAAAGGAAATATGTGTTCTGCATTTTTAAGAATACTTTTAAACAACATTAAACCTTTCTTAACATAGGTTTTAAAAAATCATATGAGGGAATAATTAAACTAAAGTGGAGATCCTAGTTCCATATTTGCAATTTTTAAAATTCCATGTCAACATTTTTCAGTATCTAAATAAAAATAGAACTGCTAGCATCCAAATATACATTTCTTATTTTTAATACATTATTATTGAATGATTCCGTGAGGATATGCTTGACCGAATACATATTCCCCATTGTGAGAAAAAAAAGTAATATATTGTATCACGCTAAAATCTTGTATTAGGTTTGAATTGTTATACGATCGATTAAAGAATTGTTATGTGATAGATTAATTGGTTACGTGATGGATTAAGGAGTTGTTATTTGATAGAATAAGGAATGGTTATATGACAGATTAAGGAATCGCTATACAATAGATTAAATTGTTATGTGATAGATTAAAAAAAGGCACTATGGTGTTAGATGAAAGATTTCTTATGCAATAGAATAAGGAATTGTTATGTGAGAAATTAAGGAATTGTTATGATAGAATGAGGAACTGTTATATGATAGTTTAAGGAACAGTTATGAGATCAATTAAAATAATACTGAGTAACAAATTTATCTTTCTTTTAAAATTATCTAATGTTAAATAAATCGTTTTCTAAATGAGTTTATTAACAGTACAAAATGCGAACCTAAAGCGCTAAAAAAGAATGATATACATTCAGAAGATTAGTGGAATCATTAAAAAAAAACAAGTTGAACGTTTGTAAATTGTCATAAGCAATTTTTTAGCTAGCAAAAATATGATCGTATGTAAAAAACTACAAACTGCAGAATAAGCTGTTTGAGACTAAAGTTTAGGACAAAGTTATCAGAAAAAGTAGACTTCGTTTTTTATCAAAAATAGTTTACATCTATTAAAATAATAATTGGGAGAGGTGGTAAATATTAATTTTCTGGTTAAGTATAGTTAAATATAGTTTACCTGGTCCTTCCTGATGATAAAATTTTTTCCCTAAAAAGAGAAAAAAGAAAATTAAAAAGTAAAAGAAAAGTAAAAGCAAAGTTTAAAAACACAAAATGCAATAAAAATACAAAAAAAAAATCAATATTTTGTTTTTTAAGTTATTGTTTCTCTTTTCCCTCCATTTCAATCTAATTTCAAATACAGAAAACGAATAAAGAAAATAAAAAGTTTCAACGTACCATCAGCATTTTGACCATATATCACATCATAAGGACCTATTTTTGAATTGAATCCAGAATTAATATAATATCAATATTAAATTTTGTTTCATTAAATGTAAAGCAATACTACATGAAATTGTTTTTATAACGAAAAATATTAAAAAATGAGAATTATCATGCAAAAAAGTTCATTTTTGGCCGGGCAAACTTATCCAATAAATCATCTCTACTTAATTTTTTAAAATGTGCATTGTATAACCAATTATCTCATAACAAAAAAAAATTAAATTATTCTTAAATTTGACTTTTACAAGCTAAAACTAATCCTAATAAAATTAATAATATAATACAAAAACTTAGCCTAATATATCAGTGTAAAACCTAATATAGTTTAGACACTGAGTTTTCCTATTAATTATTTGATGAACATTATATTATGTTCGGAATTTAAAATATTCTTTTAAATGATAAACTCTGTTTTGGTAAGAGAATATCTGTATTTATACGAAGGAGCAATTTTTTTCCCATTATCTTGAACTGTTACGAATTTTATCAAAGCAAATAATTAGAAGTTGATAGCACTTTACTTGAAAACATATCTCCAAATCTAAAAAATGGGACTACAGATATTAGTTTGCATTTTTTAAAAATAAAATTAAGTTTATTAATTATAGATATCATACCATTCGGAGCGTTTCCTGAAAATTCTTTCTTAAATGCTGCACCTTGAAAAAAAAAAGAATTAATAAATAATCTTCTTTTTAGGGACGCGAAATATTTTGCGTACATTGATGTTTAATTAGAAAACTTAAAGCACACGTAAAATGAATATGACGCTTAAGGAGAAATAGAGCTCATATCATTAAACAATAACACGTCATTAAATAATAACCTCATTAAATTTTTTAGTATAATGGGGGATTATAATGCTTAATTATAAATTCATGTTGTGATATCCCTTGGGTTAGGGGCCTTGTGATATCCTCACCCTATTTCTGAGGGAACGAAAGATGAACCACTAAACTCTGCCATAATAAAACCAATTTATTGTGATCTTAATTTATATACAATAAAACAACAATAGTCTAGGAGGCTTATGATCAGGAGTGATGCGACGTAAACCGTATTTCTGATAAAAAGCGCAATTAACCACTGTGAATCTATCTTTATAGATTAATTCCTAACTTAATAGTATCCACTCTATTCTTAAGGTATCCGACTACGTTCGGAACCGTGATTTTGCAAAAGCGTATAAATGGATAATATTTATGATATTTAGTGTCACTTTGATTAGAAAATGTATATAAAATTGTTTTAAGAATAGTATTACAATAAAAAATTATTTAAGTACAAAATTTTGACAAAAACCGAACATAGAATGACCCATTTTAAAAATATTCTCCTTTTGTGAAAAAAAAAAAATGCTTCTATTATATAATAATATTTTGCCTGTCTATAACTCAGACCTCTGTACAGAGGCTCAACTAGAATTTTTGAAATACATTACTTAGAAGTGGGTTTATCCATGTTTTACGACAACAGAGGGGAGACATTTTAGAAAAAAAATGCCGATAATTATTTCAAATAGTTGTAATTCTGAAAATAATGTGAATTTTTCAAAAATCATAGTTTAGCCTCTGTACAGAGATCTGAGCTATAGACAGCAAAAATATTATAATAAAGCATTTTATAAAAGGAAGAACATTTTGAAAAAGGTTATTCTACGTTAATTTTTGCCGAAATATTGTATTTAAATAATTTTTGTCAATGTACAAAACAATTTTATACAAATATTCTAATCTAAGTGACACTAAATATCATGAAATTATCCATTTATGCCTTTTAAATCACGGTTCCAACATAGTCGATATTTAAAAATTAAACAAACTTACCGTTATTTCCCTTTGGGCTACAGCTGCGGTCCGTAAATCATCAATTTATCCTTCAATCTGACTTGCTCTGGCTAAGGCAATACTCTTCTGGCCTCGGACGCATTTTTGCTTATCTTCACTGGTACCTGTAGACCGACTCACCGAACTCACAGAATACACTAACTATCTTTTTTTAGAACTTTACCTCACTTCACTTAGCTTTACTTGGCGATACTCACGAATACTAACGTTCCAATATATACGATTCCTAATATGCATAACCATTCTCTCTTCTTGGGTTGGTTGGAAAGAATTGCCATTCTGGCCCCAAAGAAATCCCAAGAGGATTAATAGAGGTAATTCCGATAAAGTACCGACACAATGTGTCTACGGTACTCTTGTTGTCATGGTCACAGACTAGTGGCCGGCATGTCACTTCTAGACCATGCTACTGAGGAACCATCGAGTAGAGGGTTTAATGCATGTTAAATTTGTTGTAGCTCAAAGTCCTGATGTTGACGTGATATGGAAATTAAAAGAGTTACTGCCAGCTCAGGTGTCATCGTTTAACCGTTATTCAAAACTACGAGGTCCCTATTAAATAGCGTTCGATTGCTTCATAAGATACTTATTTTATAACATAAGTGATTGTTAATAAACATTCACTTATGTAATAAAATAACTGCTTGAGCAAATGATTCATAATGTTATCTTCCCAAGATTTATTATTGCGCTTCAGTGCGCATATTGATGCCAATAAATTATCCTTGATGTTAATAATATTCTTAAATATTTCTTATGGGATTTAGACTATAAGTATAAGCAAACGATATCTTATACCTTCTGAAAATTATCATCGAGTTGTTTTGGACCGCATGCAAAGTTTATTTTAAATCATAAAAAGTGATGAGAGACGCATCAAGAAGTAGTTATCTGAATGGGACGCAATCGCCTATGCTCATACGTGTCTGAAGCCATCTAGGTCAGTGGTATAACATTAACATGGATTTCGTTCACAACACATCCCAATTATCGTGAATTATGGTATAGGTTTCCATTTTATTTGACATCCCGAAATACGAGTGCCAGCCACAACCAGTCAGTCTTTATTAAACCAGCGAGTAGTGAGAATTGTTTTGACAAGCGACTATCTCGGCTGTGCTTGTGAATAATCTGTTACATACGTGTATTTTAAACACTGGCAGTTGTGTTTGAGTGCATTTGAAGGTGTGAAGACCTTCGGAGATTTATTCTGTGAATATTTCTGCTGAATCCTGTACTTAAAGGATTGGACTTTCGATGATAAATTCGCATTGCTCTTAAAAAACTGTTTATTTTCTTTGTGATTGATTTGCATAGAATCTCCAAACCCTCGGATCTACGTAACAATATGAAAGAAGTACATTCATAAATTTTTGATATCAGCTTTTAGTAAGGTAACTTTGACAAAAAAAACTTTACAAAAGGCATTTAAAGTTTTGATTCTTATTTTACTAAAATAATACTTAATATTAGATATTTAAAATAATATCAGAGATTATCCACTTTTAAAGCACTGAACTTTCTCTTTCTCCATCTTATTAAATTTTTTTTCTAGTGACAAGAATTTTTTTTCCTACAAAAACGGCAAAGATAAAAAAATTGAATTTTAGTCAGACATTGATTTTACAAACGAAGGCAGATACCTTAACACTTATTAAATATAATTTAAATTGTTACAGACTATTATTAGTAATACAAACACTTATTCTCAAATAAAGTAATAATGTGAAAAAATGGCATAAGTTGTACATCACATTTGTATATAATTTAAGCTGAAAATGAATTAAAGTTTTCCTTAAGTATTTTATCATCGAATAAGTATGAGTATGATGTAATTCATTTATTTTTTTTTATAAAAGGTTTGTGCTTTTTTTGTAATTATCAGATGCTTGCTTTTTAAATTTTATCGCAGCTACTTATAATGATATTTATATTTAAGAATTTGATTTCTACAAGTATACAGATGAATCATTAGAGTAACCTATTGTGGGAGTTTTGAATAGGACAGGAAACTTTCCTTATATCTCATTCCACTCCACAAAAAGGGGGAATATTTTAAGATTTTTTAAAGATTATGTACCTTTGATGTGACGGAAGGCCAATCTAAGAAACTAAAGTTCAGGAAACTGTTGATTTGTCAAATCCAATGAATAGCAACCTTATGCAGAAGTTGATAAAGAAACTCTTGTCAAAACTGTTGCATTTTCTAATGCTTTGCATTGTTTGGAAACTGTGAAAACATACTTTATACAACATGATGTAAATGACACAGTATTTTTCTTTTCTGCATAAAGTCGAAAAAAGAACTTTTTCGAGAGACAGGAATCGAAAAGTTGTACAAACATCTATCAGTCAATAATTTAAAATTTCCAATTAACTGGTGGGAAAAAAATCAATAATATTTTTATCTGCTGAATAAAAAGTGTGCAATTTCTACCTATAGGTACTTTTGTGTGTATTTGCTTATAGAATTCCCAAATGGTAAGTACAAAATCCCGGGCTGGGCAGGGTCGATTCAACCTATCATCCCTTCAGTGGGTCAATAAATGAGTACCAAGCTTGCTTGGGAACTTAACATTGGGGGTTTTAGCTTTAGGCAGACCTCCAGATCGGAACATCTGCTCATGCACCTCAGAGCCAAAGGTCACGTACACTGATTTGGGTACAGTAGGCTTTGGCCCTCATGGGCTGTTACACCACTGAGTTAAGTGCAAAAAATTTGTATTTTGTTTGGACCTCGATATAACGAATAACCCAGAATTAACGAACAAAATGTTCGGTGCTGATGAATTCGTTAAATCGGGGGCCGACTGTATTGATTAGAATTAGAGAAATTACAATCCGAGATTTATAATTGGATAGCTTTATTTTGAAATATTTAAGCAAATTTCTAAATCATAATTAAATATTTTAAATATTTATAAGCCAAAATAACACTTATATTGATTAATACAGTAAAGACGAATTTTGGACTGCTTCCAATGTTAATACAACAAAATACTTATGAATAATTGAAATACCGATGTATGTACTACACATGTTTTTAGAGACTCTCCTATTTACATAGACACCGAAATGAATTCGTGATGTCTGGAAGGAAACAAGATGAAATATAGATTGTTTTAATGTTTCATTTGATGAGTATCGACTTTATGATTACATTCTTGGGTTTTGATTAAATATTTAAATGTCATAACATTACAATAACGATATCTCAATTTATTCGATGTATTTATTAAAACTCAGTTGTTGATAAAATACTACTATGATAAATTATGGATGGCTAAAATTAATATTTGAGTTTTTACATTTGAAAATTTAGCGAAAATATCGAGTGTAAAAGAATATTATTCTAACGTCTTGACGATGGATTGGGCTACATATAAATTGAATTATAACTCTAAATTATATATAAAGTATTCCAGTTGAAGTTAATTATTAAAATAGAAAAGACCTTTTTTTCTTAAAATAGTAGATTACATTTAAACTGGCATGATAAAAATTCTCCATGATGACTTTATAGGTTTTAAAATCTTTATTGTTTCGTTGTATTGAGCAGAGTAAATCACGATGGATCTGAAATACCTTAAGTTGTTTATATATTATTTATTTTTCATATTTTTATTTATTTGAACAAGTCTATAGTAAGAAATATAGATCTTTTAGTAAAAGTCAAATTAGCTGTAGAAGTATTGCATTAGTAAAATATTGAAATAATATAAATATATATTTTTTTCATTATCGATTTCTTTTACAGAATAACTGATAGTAAATAAAAGGTTTATAGTTCAAATGCAAGCCTATATGACAATATTAGTCAAAAACAAAACTAAAACTAGGTAACAAACAAAAACAACAAAATTAAAAAAATACTACATGATTACAAAAATTTATGTAATAGTTTCTCTCTCTCATAACAGTAAATTTAAATGCGTAGAAGTCTCAAAACTGAACAAAATTCAATAATTGATTAAAAAGCTGACCTCCCCCACACCAATACCTTTTACAAATGTAACTATATTTACTAAAAATATTAAAACCATGATCAAATTTTTCATAATATTAAATTGACGAGATTTCCATAATAAAAAATGAAATATTGAAAATATGATTTGTAAAGCATCATAAAAAACAAAGGCAATGTATACTTCAAAATAATTACCTCCTTGAGATTCAGCATCCTTTCCATCGCTACCAAAATTTAGATCTGAAAGTGGAAAGAGAAGGGTATGAGAGATGAAGCGCTTATCCATCGTACGAATGTTGACATTTATATCGCATAACTTAAAGAAAACCTAATTTCCTATATACTCGTTTTAAAAAAAATTTTTTTTTTTTTTTTTTAAAAAAAAATTTTTTTTTTAAAAAATATTTTTTTCCCCTTTTTTTTCCAAAAAAAAAAAAATTTTTTTTTTTTTAAAAAAAAAAATTTTTTTTTAAAAAAAATTTAAATTTTTTTTTTAAAAAAAAAAGGGAAAATTTAAAAACTTTTTAAAAAAATTTTTTTTAAAAAAAATTTTTTTTAAAAAATTTATTTTTTTTAGTTGAAAAAAAAATTTTTTTTAAAAAAATTTTTTAATTTTTTTTTTTTTAATTTTTTTAAATTTTTTTAAAATTTTAAAAAAAAAATTTTTTTTTGAAAAGGAAGGGGGGGTTTTTAAAAAAATTTTTTTTTAAAAAAAAAAATTTTTTTTTTTTTTTT
>BMAV01027438.1:0-15000 GCA_019973955.1 Trichonephila inaurata madagascariensis | reverse complement strand
CCCCAAAAATTTTTTTAAAAGGAATTTTTTTTTTTTAAAATTTTTTAAAAAAATTTTTTTAAAATTTTTTTTTTTAAAAAAAAATTTTAAAATTTTTTAAAAATTTTTTAAAAAAAATTTTTTTTAAAAAAAAAAAAAAAGGGGTTTTTTTAAAAAAAAAAAAAAAAAAAATTTTTTTTTTAAAAAAAAAAAAAAATTTTAAAAAAAGGGGGGAAAAAACCGGAAAAATTTTAGTAAAAAAAAATTTTTTTTTAAAATTTTAAAATTTTTTAAAAAAAATTTTTTTAAAAAAAAGGGGGAAAAAAATTTTGGACCCCCAAAAGGGTTTTTTTTAAAAAAAAAATTTTTTAAAAAAATTTTTTTTTAAAAAATTAAAAAAAAAAATTAAAAAAAAAAAGTTTTTTTTAAAAAAAATTTTGGGTTTAAAAAAACCCCCCAAAAAACCCTTTTTTTTTTTTCCCCTTTAAAACCCCCTTTAAAAAACCTTTTTTTAAAAAATTTTTTTTAAATTAATTTTAAAAATTTTTTAAAAAAAAAAAATTTAAAAAAAAAAAAAAATTTTTTTTTTAAAAAATTTTTTTTTTTTTTTAAAAAAATTTTTTTTTTTTCCCCCAAAAAAAAAATTTTAAAAAAAAAAAAATTTTTTTTTAAAAATGTCAAAATAAAATTAATTCTCTCTATTTACTTTCCCCTTACTGACAGTCCCGACAAATTTTTTTTTTTGTATTTACTTTAGTTTTTTAAAAATTTTAAAATTTACTTGAATGGGAAAAAATATCATGTTCCCAAAAAATTTATCTCTTTTTGGGGTTTACAGTATTTTTTTTTTTTGGAGTATCAATTTTTAAATTGAATTTTTAAAAATTGAAAACTTACTTATGATGCTTAAAATTAAATCGATGAAATTTTGGGGGAAAATTTTAATTCATAGCCATTTTTTTTTGGGAAATATAAAAAGAATAAAAGTAATATAAAACAACTTGGTTTATATTAAAAATTTTATATAAAGTAATGGTACTAAAAGTTATATATACCCTGAAATTGGGAAAAAACCACAAGAAGAGGGTGATAAGGTTTTATTTTTCCACCTTTAAATTTATTTCAAAGCAAAATGTTCTCAATATTAACTAGAAGAATTTCAAAGTGATGCTTCCTTGTGAGGGTGTAGACAATATATAACACATACTTTTTAAAAGATCCCCAATTATGATAAATAGAAACTCAAAAAATTATTTTTTAAATAGTTCCAGGCTCTAAATTTTTGAGGTGTGTTTTCTTTATTTTCTTCATAATAAAATATCTTTTTGAAAAAAAAACGAAGTTTGGGTTTTGGAACAAATAAAAATTTACCGAAAAAATTTTTATTTCAATGTAAAAAGGGCTGTTTTTCACCTTGCATCCAAAATAATAAAAAAGAAAAGAAAAAAGAAATTTCCTTTTTTTGCAAAAAATGAAAAAGAGTTTTATTTGTGTGTTTCATTCAATTGTCTTGGAATCCATTCTTGCCTTTTCCAGTAGCTAAAGAAAAAGTTTTAGTCTATAAGTCAGTGCTTCCAACCTTTTTTTCCCCAGTGGACTGGAAAAAATTTGATTTAAATTTTTCCCAACCCACTAAAAAAATTTGGGGTTGTTTTAAGGGTTTAGATTGTTTTGATTCAATAATTTTAATTTGATTGTACTTTAAAAATTTCCCTTTAGAATAAAATCATTTATACCCCCAAAAAAGAAAATAAAACAATTTTGGGTGGAATATAAAGTGATTTCCATGGAAAATCCCCACAAACCCGGGGGAAAAAAACCACAGTAAATAAAATGGAAAAATTTAATATTCCCGAGGTGGCCCACCATTTCATCCACTGACCGGTACCGTTGGGAACCAAGGGGTTGGGGGACCACTGGTCAAAGCAAACAAAAGGGGAAACTTTTGGGGGAAAAATTTCCCAAAAACAAAAAAAAAAGAAATTATTTCTACAAAAGGTAGTGGTTTTCATTACAAATATCTTATGAAACACTGATGTTTTTAAAATCAAATACATCGAATTTTGGGAAAACCGAAAATTTAAAAAAAATGACAAATAATTAGATAAAAAAAAAAAACAAAATAATAATCTAGATTGTGTGGTGTGATATAAAATAAAAAAAAATGACGAAAGAGTTGGGTTTCTTAAAATTTAAGAGATGATTTTTTTTTTGAAGTTTTTTTTGAGTTTTGGGTATGGAGGACAGAAAAGTCTCTAAAATAAAAAAACTGCTTATAAAGTAAATTTGTATTTAATCACTTGGGAAAAATATAGATACTCTTAACAATAATTTTCAGCTAAAATGTACTAATAAAATTTTTAAATTTTTCGTTCTCAGATCTATTAAATTTTTTTTGAGTTACATTTTTTGTTTTTTAGTTCTAGGTTTATTTCTCGCAAAATATAAAACTTTTTTTTTGATCAAGCATTTTTTTAAAAAAAATTTTTTAAAAAAGTTTTGGTTGAATATTAATTAATTATGTAAATAACTAGCAAAAAAATTTGTTAAACCATTATTTAAAAAAAAAAATGCATGTAAAATTTTAAGAAATTCCTTTTTTTTGTTTTTAAAATTATTTTTTGTAAAATTCCCAAGTTCAGAATTTTCTGAAACTAATTTTTCAAACTTTGCTTTTATCAAAAGACCCTGTTTTTTTAAAAGAATTTTTAGACTTTTTAAGTAATCGAAAAAAATTATTCCCAAATTTATTTCCCCCGTTTAATATCTTTGAAGCTTTACATTAAAGTTACTGAACTAAAAATTTTTAAATTTTAAATTTTTTTTTAAGTTCTTTTTCATTTTTCATACCAAAATGAAACAGAAATTTTACAATTATGTAAATAAAATTTACATCAAAGTACTACATAAAAAACAAATAAAAATTTAAAAAAGATTATTTCAGGTAATAATTATCATAAATAATTTGGGAAAAAATTATTCCAAACTCAAATTAATTTTTTTTTCAAACACTGGAAACCCAAATTTAACCCCTTTTATAAAATAATTTTTTTAATTAAATAAAAAAAAATAAAATCCACACATATTTTTTTTTAAATTCAACTTTTTTTATTTGACAATATAAGTATTTTTTTAAAAATTTATAATATTCTTTTTCATTGCAAAAATGCTATATGGAAAAATACTTTTAAAAAAATTTTACCCCAAAAGATTATTAATATATGAATTTAATGAAATAAGTAGAAATTTAATTTTGAGATTTTTTCCTGTTTTATTACAATGAAAAAAACCACATGCAATAAACAGGATAATTAAAATTCTCATTTTGCTTGCAATTATATTTTTTCCCGGGGCTGCATGTACTATATGAACACTTCTATTTGTAAGACCCCCCAAAGTACCACGTAGAAAAAAACCACTCGTTTATCGAAATTTCCCCTTTTTTTAAAGAACAGTTTATTCAGGTTTTTTAAAATTCAGAAACTGTGTGAGTTGAAGATGGTTTGTTACTTTAAACCCCAGTATAATCTCAATAGAAATTATGGGAAATATGATTCCATCGTGCTTTTTTGAATTGCTTTATTCCCAAAACATAGTCAAAAAAAGTTTTAAGAAATTCGTGATTAAACAATTTTTAATATTATTTGAATTATGTATTATAAGGGCAGGTATTCGGAAACCCAAAACGCTATGTTCTGTCTTTAACAGAATCTGTATTCGATTTAAAAATCGAAAATTAAAAAAGGGTTCCCAAACTAAAAAAAGTAAATTCTAAAACTTTTTTTTCATAGAATTGCATGCTCAACATGAATAATATGTTTTCAAAAGGTTAAAGGGAAAAAAATCTTTTTAATAGAGGGGTTTTTGATGCCAATTTTTTTATTTTTTTTGGGTGTTTTATTATTATTAAGGATGTCAGCAATTTTTGGGAAAAGATCTAGAATTATTTTCTAACCAATAAATTTTTTTTTACAAAAAAAATTTCTACTCTTTTTTATAGTTTCCGAATGTGAAATTTATTCTATTTTGATGTAACTGAAAGCTTTTTTATGATTTATAATTTTAAAATGTTAAGTTCAAAAATATTATTCTTATCTAAATTTTTTGGGTTTTATATTTATTTAAAGGGAAAGTATGAACACCCGAATTTATAAAATGTCTAGGCATTGTTAAAATTTAAAGCCGGAGGGTTTTAAACCCAAAATAAAAATATGTGAATTATTAATTTCTTTGCTTAGGGGCATTGTATATAATACCTTTGTAAATTTTAAAAGAACCAAAAAATTTAGGCAAAAGTAAAAAAAGGGAAAGAAGGTTTATTTTCAAGTGTGCTTGCCTAAAAAATAAATTTTATTCTGTAAAAATAAATTTTTAAATGGCCCTTAAAAAATTTTTTCAAAAAAATGTACAGGAAAATGAAAAATTTACCAAAAAAAATTTTAAAATTTTCCTTTTTAAGGAAAAAATAAATTTTCATAAAAAAATAAAATTAAAAATTTAAACCAAAGGTTCAACTTGGTAGGCTTTGGGGCTTTTTTTAATTACATTTTTTTTTCCCCCGGCAATTTTTATTTTGGCACTTTGTTTTACGCTTACATTTGAAAAATCTTTTCCGCTTAATGGAATGAGCAATTGCAACTGGCTGGAGAGGAATTTTGGGGGTCAGGAAAATTTGTAATTCTAAGCAATTTTTGGGGGCCCCAAAATGAGTTGTGATTCTTTTAAAACTTGTTTTAAAAAATTCCCTTCCGAAGTTTCAAGTGGGTGAAATCATCCTTTTCCAATTTTATTTAAAGTGCCAAATATTGGCATTCGTAAAAACACAGGTTTTCACAACAATACCTTTTCTTAATAGTTTTTTTTTTCTGACCCGGGGGCACAAAGGTTGGTGTCAGTTCAATATCAAGATTGTAACCCTTTTTGTATTTCGTTGAAAGTTCTTTTTAGAAACATGTTCTCCGTTTTTTAAAAATAGTCAAATGGCTTGATGAAGTACGTGAAATAACCCCAAAATAATTGGGCGTAAAAAATTATTTGGCCAACTGACTCTTCTTTAACAGGTTAAATGAGTTTCCTTTGGTGTTTTCCATCATCATCACATCATGGAAATTCAGCTATCAATAATCCCTGGGTCCCTTTTCAGTAGTCATTTTACTTTCTTTTTACATCAGTTATTAACTTCTGGTAAGTAGTTTTGATTCATAAAAAACTTTTTTTTCAGCATTAACTTGAATTTTGGACAGTTTGTCGTCGAAGAGTTGTTTCATGTTTATAGACCATATAAGTAAAATGCGTATTTTGACACTCCCAAACAAACTGTAAAGTGCAACTGACAAATTCTGAGCCTAAAACACGCGTTAAAAGTCTCGTGTCTAGCCGCAACATTCAAAATGAATCGGGGATGCATTTCATACCAGTTCCTCTTTACGCGTTCTATAGAATGCCTAGGCAATGTGTGAAACATGAATCCTTTCATACATTGCCGGATAGTTTTAGACATTATATACAATGCCTAGATATTCTATAGAATGCTGGAAATCATACTTTGCCGGCAACATATATACTTTATCTGTTATATTATTCCTTTTAAATGTTTTGGTATCCGTAAAATCAATGATAATTCTTTGAATATCGGGATATTAAATACTCTTTTATTCACTTTCTTACGTTTTAAACTCCCAGACATGAGGTTTCCTTAAGACAACTATTACATTGATAATTACTAGTTCAGATTATGTTAATAAAGTAACTTTAGAATAAGTTATTGATCTATTGTTTAAGCAATTAAAATGGACTTATCTTTGCTTAGTAAAACACTTCAAGCGTGTACTCAGGGTTTTTGAAATATAAATAGATGTATAAAACCAATGTCTGAATGTGTAGCAGCACAGAAATATAAAATGCACAGATACTTAACGCTATTATCCTTATTATTAAACAAATGCCAAGCCATTGACCACTAGGTCATTAAGCAACGAGCTCTCCAATATTTCTCAAAAATACACTTTAAGTCATTACAGTACAAATGACTGCAATCAGGGCTTGTCCAGAAACACAAAACACACATTTGGGAATAAATCAAATTAACTCCACTCAGATTCCTTTTATTTCTGGACTATAGACAAAAAAATGTCAATTTTTTATGATTATTTTCAAACACACAAATCTTTTTAAACATAATAACACCATGCGCATACAAAATTTCCTAAGAATTAATGTAAAAAAAAATCTATTTAAATAAATGAGTAATTTACCTGTGGCTTTCTGTATAGCGTAAATCATTAGACTTTTGAGTCAATTCACACTAATTATAAATATAAAGCTTAGAATACCTAGATTTTATTTGAACTACAAACTTTATTTACATCTTTTGCATTTACATAAATAATTATGAAATTATTAATGAAAATTTGATCGTGTATTATAAATTTGAAAACATGGTACTGTACATAACCCAACATCGCAATCTGGACAGTAGAATCTTGTTTATCTTCTTCCCTTTACTGTCTCTCTTTGAGTAGAAAGTAATACACTGTAGTGTTGGATTAATTTTCTTCTCTGTTAAGGGAATGTAGTCAACAAAGTGTCCTTCAGACAAGCGTGAAGGAAAGTGCTCAGCAGAAGGACATCCTCTTTTTGTAGAAAATTCCGCTGAGTGGTACTTTTCAATTATTCGAAACCATAAAAAGCACATGTGAAATAATTCGGGAAATACCGATTGCACAGTGTAAACTTTCACAGTGTCCAAAATACATTCGGGATGAGCCAGGATGATATGTCACACCTCCTTGAGCTCAGCTCGGGAAAAGCCGGAAAGGGGTTAAAATGAAATAAACGGGAACTATGACAGTTATGTCTAATTAAAAGTCTAAACAAGGTCACAGTAGCAGCAGCAGCACGAAGTAAATTTGGGATAGTGAGAGATAGATCCACAAAGCACATCCCAGAACTTATATCCAGTAGTGTGAGAAGTTACTCGATGAAACGGCTGTCTGAAATTTCTTTTTATCTCTAATTTAGCAGAATGTAATAGGGACAGGTTTCTACAAAACTTTTGAGGAACACTAGTTCCTTTCTCCCCCTAAATAGTTCACTATCTCATTACTCTGAAGACTGCAACGAGAAGATATCACAATTGGAAAGAGCATATTTTCCTCCCTGCAGCTCTGACCATGGAAACTCCTATCATCCTGCTAGACTAGGAGTAGGCAACCCTTTAGCTGTGGCGTGCCAAACCAATTTACCAATATGATTCAGCTTGCCACACAGTAAGGCATTTTTGAAAAAAATTGTTACCCGTGATAATTCATACAGAGTTAGAGAATAGAGGTCTATAATATATATATTTATGGTTTTATTATATAATAATTTTACATCACTTAAAGATATTTCATAAAATACATATTAAATAGCATAAAATGTAGCTTTATTTTTCCAACAACACTAAAAAAATTTAAATTTTACATATATTACGTATTGTGAAACATATTTATGAAAATAAGAAATAGAGGACATAAATAGCTATATTTCCTTTTATTTTAGTTAAATAAGAATATAAATACGAATTTTAATGTGAACCTACTGCGCACCGCTTTACTTTCATATCGCAAAATCAGGGGTATAATCTGTGACTCAATCTGTCACAATTCTAAGTATTTAGTTGTTAAACAATTTTTTTGCGAACTCGAAACAATTTTCATTTGGGGAAAGAATTTTACTTAGATATGTAGAACCAAAAGCGGAAAGCAGAGTATATCCAATTTTCTCTGTACAAACCATTAAATTTGTCCAATAAGGACATTTAATAGCTTACAAAATAGCTGTAAGTTTATCTTTAGAGTTCTCTTTCGGGTGTTTTCGTATTCCAGTAAACGTCCATAATTCTGAAGATGTTTATCAAATAAAGTCCGTTGAAAATTTATCAACTTCCACTCACTCAAAAATTGACAAATTTCTAGAGTAGTGCAAAGTGCCACTGATATTTGCACCGCTTGCCACATTTGGTAGGTATGCCTAACCCCCGTGCTAAACAAAGCTTGATGAGCAAAGATGGAATCTGAAAATATAACTGCTCTTGCACAGAGCAAGACGAATGGTAAGTTGTTGGGAGACTGCATGGATAGCTTCGAGTTCTCTATCCATGTGAGTTGTAAGCAATCCAACATGAAGAGAAAAGGAAGAAAAAGTCACAAAAACAACAACCATTTTCAGTACCTGAGAAAATTCCCAAAAAGGGGATTAATCAACATAGATGTGAGGACTTTATATGATATATGTATAAATGATGATATAGGCTAATATAGATGACAATAGGCTAATATAGATGACGAAAATAAAAATATATGAAAATTAAAAAAATAACCCCCCCTCGGGGGGATCCCCTTCTTTAGAGGGGTGGGGGTGTCACAACCCCGAGGTCCCTAGGATCTTTCCTTTTCCCAAAGGGGTTTTTTACTATCTTTGGTAAACACGGGTGCCACGACCCCCGGGTACCCCAGTGATTTTTTCTCTATTTTCGACCCTCCATCTTGTCATCAATTTCTCCTTGTTTTTTTTCCCGCCCGACCACAGACCTATGAATGTTTGGCGCAGTATAGCCAAAAGGCTTTTGCGCCATAAAACCCAAACTCAACTCAACTCTAAAAATAGTTTGGATAAGACAAAAAAAATCTGTTAAACTAACGGGAAAATATTCAGAATTGTAGTATTTCTTTTCAACGTTGCTTAAACTCCATGAATGTTTTTGAACAAATTTAAATAACTCTATATTAGTTAAAACATTTTTAATGTTAACCCCTTTTAACACCATTCCGTTCTATTGCAGAACTTTAACATAATCAGAATTTTATTATTTTTATTTTGTATAATATTTTTCGGCAGAAAAAAAGTTTCTCTAACTTTATTTCAAATAACAATTTAGTTAAATATCTTACTAATTTTTCTTTGCATTTATTATTTTCTCATTTCATCGTTGCTTTGCTATTATTTAGTCTAATTTTGATTAGTGAGGATGGTTAGGGAAATTTTTTGGGGAATGATTTCGTAGTGAATATTTCTTTATCCTTGCCATAGAAACCATAGTTTTAGGAAAAAAATTATGTTTGTGCAATTTTTGTATTTAGAATAGGCTTGAGAGAAATTTAATAAACTAAAAGTTATCGACTACAAAATATTAATGATCCCGTCGTCCCGGGGAAATACAATATTTAAAAAAATGTTTTCAAACTGTCTCCTGATGTACCTTTTTTGTCATGAATAATTTTTTTGAAGGGCTTTCAAGTTTCCCAAAGTATGTGTTCAGTAAGAGAAAATTTTCATAATTGTTAACATGTTAATGATTTGTACTGGAAGTTTATAAATGTGGACAAAAAGAATTTCGGTTGCTACAAGTACTGCTGTACTATCAACCGTTGCTGTTGGTCCTAACAGTTATAACTGGAAGGTTAAGGCTGGATTCTGGATTTTTATGGGTAGAAGGGTGCGTAAGGGATAAAATGGAATGAAAATTTAAATATTCTCTGGGTACTTTTCAGATTCACCGGTGCAGTCTCGCCAAGTTAGCGTTATTGGTGACAACACACAATATACACATACATTACTGATAAGTTGTTTTGAAAAGGTGCTAGTATAAGATTGCCAGCGGGAATATTCCGTTCGGCGTCAGTTGTATCATTTTTGACGACTTTATCGCTTGAGCAGGCAAAATGGAAAGTACCCTTATAGTTACTTTTCACTTTTCTGCTGCATCATTGGCAGATCGTGAAAATATGGATTCTGTTAGTGATACTGTTTGTTGTTATTTGTTCAAAGGGCAGTAAAATTCGAATGCTATGTTCCTTATTGTCAAATTATAGACCAGTGCTTCTTAAACTTTCAATATACGCGACCCACTATTCAATCATAAATTTCATTGCGCCCTCCTCCATAGAATAACAATGTATTGAATTCAATAATACTATACTTTGACACTAAAGCTACAATACGACTTTAACCTCTTAAGTGCCACCGACGTATAAAAATGTCTCGCTCAGACAAAGCATTAATTTTCTGGACGTATATGTACGTCTTTCCGAAATACGATTTTTTTTCTGTGCAGTACTATCCATAAAATTATTCCAAGGGCTTTGGAATGCTATAAAAAGACCTTGACAGTGTTTGCGAAGAATTTTTTTTATTTTAGAGGATTTGTTTGTTTATTTCATTTCTCCTTCCCCTTCGCCTAAAAAAAACATCAAAATACGCTCATCTACGTAGTAAACAGTGGCATTGGAGAGCGAATCGCGTAACTTTTAATCGGCAGTTAAGGAATAAGTTATAAATCGTACAAGTTATCAAGATAACTGTTAATACAAACCCATGGGGTCATTGATAATTATCAAACTTGTTCTTAACTTAGTATTGTTAAATTAATAGTAAAATATACATTGTACAGTACTGTACATTTATAAGAGTATTATATCAGTGTAAATGTGCATACTATATTTTAATATATCAGAAAATATTTTATTTGTTTACTTTCAATAAATTAATAATTTTTTAAATAATCTTTTGTTTTCGACTTTTCAATATGCTCGCGCCCCTTGAGAGTTATCCCCCCGGGGGGGGCCCTAGTTGAGAAACGCTGTTATAGACGATTTAAGATTTAATTCAAGATATGTTATAACTTAAAAAAAAAGTTAAAACTCTAATCTTATCTATACTTTCTCTAATTCGTGGCCAGTGTAGCCGAGTAGTATAGGTATCGCATCGTGGCTTGCCTTGTCATGAGTTCGAGCCCAGTACTGCTAAAGACCCTCCGTGTAGGGCAGCGATGCACGTTAAATCTGTCGAGAGCTGAAACGTCTTTCCGTTGGTGTGGTATGGTAGTTAGGAGGGGGACACACACGACACGTCAGGTGTCGTCCACGTCACTTGACCATGGTTCAAAATTACATGGACCGTCGCCAAAAGCCCTCGTGTAGTTGAACAGTGTGAAGTTAATATTCAATCAATCAATCTTCCTCTAATTCACTGGTTCTTAAACGGGGTTCATGGATCTCCGGGAGCCTCCAGTACTCTTCAAGGAGGTCCGCAAAGGTCTCTAATGTTAAGATTTTCCTCTTTTACAGACTCTGAAAGGCCCCATGGAAAAATTGAAATATGTGCCATTCAACACAAAATTTTACCTAATAAAGAGAAAGGGGGGGGGGTCTGCATAAATATTAGAGGCAGGATTATTGAGAAATCTTTAAATCACTCAGCGATGAGTTGAGAAAGTCAGGGAGGGGTATTCGAAATTTGTAAGGGTCAGCGATGCTAATCTGATACAGAAAAGTTGTCCGCGGTGATCGAAAGCTTAGGAACCACTGCTCTGAATCATAATTCCAAATACCCTGTTGCGAAACACGTCACATTTCATTTCGCATTAAAGGATTAAAACCTATATTTTGAATAATTTAGACTTGATTCCTCGTTAAAAGGATTAGTCTCTTTGAATTTCTTATAGATTTACTGTGGATTTCTAGTAAAAGAATATCTTAATAGCATACAGGTACCTTACGGAACAATTGAGGTTTTTTTTAAATTGATATCTAAGTTTTAGTATTAAGCTTTGGGCTGTATTGAAAAACATTATAATGGTCCTCGCCTCTTGATTTAAAAAGAATAGGATATGAATTTTTAAATCAAACGCATATTTATCATTTAAACCCGCTTAGTCCCCTTCTCCGTGGAATCAGTTTTCGCAAAACTTGCTTATTGCAGATCTCTACCTAACAAACGAAACATGTCCGCTGAATTCCATGTCTGTAGGTCTTTAAAATTCGAAGATTTAGTGATGAGTGAATGAGACACTTTTCTGCTTTATATCTATTTATTTGTCCATCTACATGTGTGTTTGTGAGTATGTAGTAACAGGCGTTGATGGATGAAGGAAGGCAGATGTGAGCTTAGGTATGTTATTCCTCTTTCAACGAGAACTTCGTTGGAAGTATTGTATAATATTTAGTTTTTATTTGTCACAGAAATAATTTATGTATGTATTTTTCAGTTTATATTAGCAGTGTTTTATTTGTTGTACACGGCAGTGAAATAATTCGATGATGGATTTAATGAATTTTGTCTCAGAACTGTAAAACCAGATAATAGAAATGTAACATAATAACGGAGTGAGCACAGTGGAATAAAGACGTTTAATTCTTTCACCTTCAGGAAATGAATATATATTTTTTAAACTTTAATAAATTTAATTTTTCTCTCGTGGTGCAATAATTAACACCATAAGTATAATTCTCCACTTGCTGATTGGCTCTATTTTTAATTTTCTTTTTTAGAAAATTTAGTTATGTTTTCTGTATTGATGATTGATCTTTTTAATTATTTTCTATTTGATTCCATTCATACATTATACTTTTAAAATTGTTTTAAATTTGTTAACTTTTGCTGTTAGCATATTATTTGAATGCTTGTGAAATGTTTAGGCTTAAAGGACATCGATTTCTAGTTTTTGCTCTTTATTATAGAATTATACCAGTGCTTCTCAAATTTTCAATACTTGCGACTCAATTTTCAATCATAATTTTCATCGCCCCCCACCCTATCCATACAATAACAATGTATTGAATTCAATAAAAATGTACTTTAATAAAGTTAAAAAAAGGTTTTTATAAAGCTATATAAAACCAAATTACTAAGCGAAGTAATAAATTTTGCATATAATTCTGTATATGACAAGCCCATGGCGTTACTCAGTGGCCTAACGTATACAGGATTCTATAGAGAACAAAGCCTGACTGACGCCAAGTATGGCTTGGGGCCAAAACCCTGACTTTTCAGGGGCTCCTGAAATTCTCCGTTCACGGATAATTATTAAATTTGTTCTCAACTTAGTATTGTTAAATAAATTATCACATACATTACGCAAACTGATACATTTAAAAATATATCACATCAGTGTAAGTGTGTATTTTATTTTTTATTACGTCAGAACGTATTTTGTGTTTTGCTTCCTTTCAGTAAAGTAATAATATTTTTAAATAATCTTTTACTTTCGACTTTTCGATGTGCTCACTTCCCCTAGGAGGGCGCACCTCACAGTTTGAGAAACTGAATTATGTATACAATTTCTGCTCTTCAAGGGTATAGTTAAAGTCCAAAACGTTAATCTTATATGTCTTTTGAAGACACAATAGTTTTTCATTTCGTACATCGACTTTTGTTTTTTGGGTATCTTGGTTTTCTATTTTTGAAACTTCTCTCATTCTCGTTTTGTAGAACAATTAATACTAAACCATTATTTGCGTTTTTTGATATCTACACAATTATACAAATCTCCCTTTTACTATACAATTATTACTGAAAAATTCTTTCCCATATTATTTATTTTTTACTTGTTTTCAATGCTACCAATTTTTGAAATTTGAAAATTACGTGCTACTACTTAGAAACTGTTCCTCAATTCATGCATTTTCGTATCTACATTGCTGGCCACCGTAAATGCAACACCAAGAAAGACAAGAGATAGCACAACAAAATTTATTTTGTAGATAACATTTGACCAAGTATCAAATGATTAATTTTATAGACTTCTGTGAAGTGTGGTTCCTCCAGAATCAGTAGCCAGGTAGCCACCATTGTTGGAGATCACCGCGCCACACGCCTCGCATTTATTCAAAGACTTTGGGGTTTTTCTTTGGGGGACAGAGACAAGCGCTTCCCCACGTTTCCAATGTTGATCTATGTGGCAGCTGGGGTGTAATCTGGGCAACTTTGAGCAACCATGAACCCGTTTTTTATCGGCGGAAAAACCGGAGAGCGGCCGGCCAAGGGCAATTTAATTTTGGGGATTGACGAAGAACCTTTGGGCAATGCGTGTCAGTGTGGTTACGCCTTATCCTGTTGAAATATGGCCGTGGCCAAGCTCTGAAGGTAAGGAAGGACAACTGGCTCCAACACCTCGGAGATGTAGCGCTGACTATTTAAAGTACCGGCAATGCGTACTAGAGGAGTGCGGGGTGATACCCAATACCGCCCCATATCATAATATCTGGTGCAGGAAGCAGCTGTTCAGCATCCTCTCCATGGTGTCTCCAGACTCGAACCCACCATCGTGGTGTTGCAGACAGATGCGTGACTCGTCAGTAAGACAACTTCATTCCATTCTGCCGTCTACATTCTTCTTTTTATCGCACCATTGGTGGCGGAGACGTCTGTGGCTCTGCGTCAAAGGTAGACCAAGCAATGGACGTCTTGCGGAGAGACTACTCTGCTGTAAATGGTGTTGAATGGTACGTGCAAACACTGAAGGATGCCTTACAGATTCAATGTGCTGTGCTATGGTTCGTGATGTGACTGAGCGATCCGTCACTGACATGCGCACAATTCGCCTGTCCTCACGTGAAGTGGTGCACTGAGGCTGATGCGATCGACCACGTCGGTCCGTCGTACCCTTCTGCATCTGACGGTCACATATCCGCATTACAGTTGTTTGGTTTCGTCCAACACGACTACCGATTTTCCTGAAGGATAATCCACAATCTCGGTAGGCCACTATCCTTCCTCTGTCGAACTCGGAGACTTGATCAAAAGCTGATCGCTGTTTTCTACAAGACATAACTGATCATTTTTTGAAAAAATCACAAGAAAAACACAATTGCCGAACTTGAAATCGTCGAAATCTCCAAGCCTTAAATAGCTCTTTGAGGTAGCGCCACAGGCGCGCGCGATATGTGTCTGCGCTGAAATTCTAATCATTCGCATATCTCACCTCCGCTAATGCATGTTGTAAATTTCATGTTATTTGCATGCTTCCTTCAGGGTGTTGCATTTACGGCGGCCAGCAGTGTATTTCAATCGATTTTGTTTTTATTGTGCTTGGGGGTATTATTTGAATATTACTGTACATTGAAGGTATTCTTTCAAAACTAAAGAAATATATAATACTCTGAGAATTTCTGATTTAGAAAACTGAATTATCACCGGATTTTTTTTTATAGATTTTATTTCTTGAACTATGATTTTCCCTGTAATAATTTCAAAAAGTTT
>BMAV01027437.1:0-17055 GCA_019973955.1 Trichonephila inaurata madagascariensis | reverse complement strand
GATTGAATGCCAAAAAACAGTGCTTCTCAAACTTTCAATACTGGCCCCCCCCTTTTCATCACAATTTTATCCCCCCTTATACATTAAACAATTACTGAATGCAATATGGATTTTGACGCTAAAGCTTCAATACACGATCTTAATTATAAACCGTACAAATTAATAACATAATTATTAAATTTTGTATATGTTACTTTTAAGCACACAAAAAAATTAAGTAATAGGATAATTATTATGTTATTTTTCCTTTCTCTAATATTTAAATTGGAACATATTGCAAAATGCGGTGGCTGCTTAGAAGACAAAATATAGATATCAGCTAAATATAGAAAAATAACTCAGAGGGTCAATTTCTAAAAAACCTTGAAAAACTGCTCTGCAAGACAAGCCCATGGAAGTCGCTAATACTTATTAAACTTGTTCTTAATTCAGTATTAATAAGATAAGTATTAAATTTTTTATATATGTTACTCTTAAGTAATATTTATTTTAAGTAAATTACTTTTAAGTAATAGGTTATAGTTATGTTATTTTTCTTTCTCTAATTTTTAAATTGAAACAGATTGAGAAATAATATTTAATGAAAGATTTATTTCCTTTAAGATCCATTTCTAAAAGTACAAATGTCATTATATAAAAAATAGCCTAATCTATGTTTCTCTTTATTGTATCATTACGTTTGGCATTCTCACCGAAAGTTCACGTGAGTCTAGGCAACCTAACGGACGTCTGCAAAACATGTAAAAATCTATCGTACTTCCCTAGTCAGTCTTATGAATCGATTAGCTACTGAATCCTCTTGAATGTACATTTCATAATTCACGTTAATTGTAATTCACGTATAAGTATTTTACGGCAGTGGATTATAACAAAATCATAGATAGATTTTAAATCTCAGTGAGCATTCGACGATAATAAAACATCAACAAGTACACAGACGAGGGCAAATTGATAGCAAGTTACGAATGGGTTAGGAATCCATTTCAAAATACTTCAGAAGGGCTCTCACAACTGCCGAAAAAGAGATCTTCATAGATTTCACATCCAATAACGAAATTAAAGGGGAAATTTTTTGTAAATAAATCACTCTTTTGAATTCTGAATAGAGGTGGATGCTGAATTTTCTGCACTGAAAACAAAAGCATTTCGCATACTATTACCATTTTTAACATCATACCTTTGTGAATCTGGATTTTCTGCGATGGCTACATTTAAGATAAAATATAAATCTGAGCTAAATATCAAAAAATAACTCTGAGTGTCAATTTCTAATTTTAGCCTTCCTTTGAAAAACTTTGCTCTCTAGACTAGCCATGGGAAGTCACTGATAATTATTAAACTTGTTATTATACTTTTGGGTGAAGTACCCACCCTTTAACCCGAGTTTATTTTTTAAAAATGATAATACATTATTCTTGATATAATAGCTTAATTGTAAGGGAAAAACCAAGTGCATGACAATGTATACAAAAATGTAAAATGATTTATTGAAATGAATACTCATATTATAAAAAGGTTTTGAATGAACTGTAATTTTAAGCTTCGCAGAATTAGCATTTAGAATAAATGTTAAGTAATAAAAAGAATATAAAATTCTAATGAATAACAATTGTGTTATTTTTTAATATTTAAAGCGAGAAAAAAATTCAAAATGTTTTTAGCCCAGGGTCAGGTGTGGGACTCGATACTAAGGTTAATGGTCGCGGGAGTGATGCACCCCAATTCTTTTTTTATAATTATTTTCAATATACAAGATAAAATCACAAATTTTAGTGAATAATTTAACTAAGAGAAAATATACTTTCCTATTCCTAAGATTTTTCTTTTGTCTTTCATAATTTGAGAATATATCCAATAAAAACTGAACTAAATTGTTCCCCAAAAGTGGTGACTTAATATAGGACACAAATCACAGACACTTTTTGCTAATATTTCAGGAAAAATATTTTCAAGCAAAACTGTCACATTTTGTTCACGTTATTGTGATTTTAATGTCCTTTGATGATCGACAAATATCCTGTTGAACTTTTTCTTGCTTGTGTCTTTTCACAGGGTGAAGTGCATTTTGCGGTACACCTATGGCTTCATATTTTCTTGATAAAGTTCTTAATGTAGCTATTAAAAATTTTCCTTTCGTTTCTTGTTTTTCTCAAATTTACTTTCTGATTAATATGCATTATTTCAGCAAGTGTTTCCCTTGTTTGATCAGCTTCAATTACCTTTCAGAGAGATCATAGATGACGAATTCTTTTTTTATATTCTGCTCATTTACATTTATAAACCATAATCAGTCGTACAACATCACAATTAAAACCACTAAGTTATTCATAGAGGAAAATGCAGCATGTTCGAAAGTATTTTGGGAAAAAAGTGGTTGTGCCGGGAACTCGGTCTAAACAGGAAAATTAAGATTCTAAAAAAAGTTTGCCACTCCCAAAAAGGAGATAATTTTATCAATTATTTTAGCTCCCATTAAGACTGTCATATTAGGGGATTCTCTGTCAAGGTCTTTTCAGATAAACATTTTTACCACCGAATTAACTTTTTTTGATTATATGTTTCAGTATACCAAAAAAAATCTTGGCTAATTAATCCTTCAAAGTGCTCAAAAATCCATGTATCATAAAATTTTTTCCCTTGCGAAAAAAAACGCAACGAATTATATAATTTACAACTTCCCTAAAAAGGTATACAAGATAACCATACAAGTAAGTTTGAAAGCCAGCAAAAAAAAATATTTTATGTTAAAAAAAAGTAATAAAATATTTTCATCGTAGGAAAAAAACAAACAAAAAAAATTTTTTTTTTAGTTATAAGATCAAAGATAGTAATGAGCGTTCAAAGTAGAATTTTTTTTTTTGATGACCTTTTTTACCAGATGATATATATAAAAAACAAACAAAAATCTGTATTTTTTTTATATGGAAAGCAATTAACCTTTTTCATTCCAGTAAAAATTTTTTTAAACCTTTTTTTTTTTCGATATGTTCGGGCCCCAGGGGGGAACTTTAGAAAAGCTGCCCTTTAAAAAAAAAAAGATGAGATTTTTCACAAAGGATTTATTATACATAGTATGTATATTTTTTAATAGTTGTTTTCAAGACATAGTGTTTTTCTTTTAATACAGGATTTTTTAAATTCTTTTTTTATTTTTATACTTTTAAAATGTACTTTAAAAATTATGTACAATTGTTGCTTTATTACATAGTTTTAAATTTAAATGTGTTAGAAGAAAAACCTCCTCGTGTATTTTGAGAGTTTTTTCCTACCCTCTTGATAATTCAGTTTTTCATTGGTCCCTCCAACTTCGAATTATCGAGAGTCGACTGTATTACAATTCAATATAATGAATATATGTATAAAGAACAATAATATTTATAAATACAATTATGATGACAAATTCAATTTACATATGGTAAATTAGCAATTTTAGTAACTGGCATTTTATAAATTACCTGTTTATCCTGTAAAGTCACTACTCTGACTATATTATCCTTACTAGGGTGCAATTTTAAAAATTCGTGCTAAATGCCATTTTAAAGTATCTGAATTATCTGAAGGTTTCACTAACACTAAGTCCCCTTCTTTGAAACCAACATTGCCCTTTCACCATTTGGGTCTCCGATGCAGTCGATTTAAATTTTCTGTAGACCATTTGCACCAAAAATGTTGGTTCATCCTTTGTACTAACTGTCATCGGCTTAATCTGTTCATGGGGATCTCAGTGTAATCAGGATCAGGTACTGCAACCAATGATGATCCAACTAGAAAATGTGCAGAAGATAAAGTTTCAACATCATTCGGATCATTAGAAAGAGGAGAAATTGGTCGAGAATTAAGAATCACTTCAATTTGAACAAGTGTTAAAAATTCTTCATGACTTAAAATTGAATTGCCAATTATTATTTTTAAATGGTATTTTAAAGATTTAACTCCCGCCTCCCACATACCACCAAAATGTGGTGAGGTAGGTAGATTCAAGTTCCATTTGAATTGTTCTTTAGACAAAAAATCCATTATTTCTTCCATCTTACTTTTAAATAATGCTTTAAGTATTTTCTTAATTCATTATTTGCACCAAAATGTTCCAACCGTCATCACTATGGATCTCAATGGGTCGCCCTCTTCTAGCCACATACCATTTTAAAGCTGCAAGAATGGTTTCCGAGTTAAGTCACTATTTCTAAATGGATAGCATTAACTGTAAAACAAATAAAAACACAGACATAGACTTTCCTAATCGGCCTGCATTTTCCAGAAAAAGTTTTCGACTGGAAGGGCCCACAATAATCAATACCTACCTGTCTAAAAACTCTGCAAGCGGTGATTCTAGCAGCTTGAAAATCAGCCATTAATTGCTGCGAACCTTAAGCACTAACCTTCCTAAAGGTGATGCTTCTTCTAAGAATTTTTTTCTTGCTACATTTCTCACGGATGGTATCCAAAGACTATTCCTGATATTTGCTAAGGTAGCTTCCGCACCTGAATGAAAATTGAGAATATGAAAATTATAAATAATAATATAAGTAAAATTATGGTTGGTGTGAGAACTATCATGCGATGTTTCTGATTTCTTGGAATGGGGGAGTTTTTTAACCGTCCTCCAACACGAAGTAATCCACTATCATCTAATAAGGGATGCAAGTTTAACAATTTACATGAGTTTGGAAGAGGAATTCCTTATTTTAAATATTGTATTTCATTAGAAAATAAAGTTCATTGAATATTTTTTATGATACACTTCAAAGATACTGATAGTTCTTTGCTCTTTAAAGGTTCCATAGTTCGGCTCATTGAGTGTCTTGCATTTTCAATGAATCGCTTACACCAGACAATTGCTCTTTATAACTTAGTAAATGATGATCAATTATTAATTATATCCAGCGGTTCAAAGTTTTTTAATAAGGCACATAGAGAAAAGACCGAAGTTTCCTTCAATTTTTGTAGGGAAAGGTCATCTTCTTCTACGGCAGTAATGTCGTAAGGTTCCAGTTCTTTATACTGATATAGGGGAAAGGTGGGTGAAACCACCAAAGTTCACAATGTTGAATATTATTTGGACTAATACCTCTTGAAAGGATGAAAGCACGGTTATTTTCAGAATTCACGTGTTTCCAAAAATCATTCTCTGTAATTTCCTGAATTATGTTGACCCGGATTCTTACAAATGATTTTAGTTGAGCAAGGGGCTTTTGATCCAATGGTACAATGGTGGAATCAGTCCAAAGGTAAATTTGAGTGATATTGATTTTAAAGTCATCAAGGGTTCTTTTAAGAAGCTTTAACAAAAGTACAGCGCACACAAAGTTCCATTCGGGTATAGTAATACTTTTCAGTGGGGCTACCTTTTATTTGTAGCACAGGAGCCTACCAGAAATCTATTCACTTGTATTAATGCATCCTAGGTAAAGTGTAGCACCGTAAGCTTTTTCAGATGAGTCAAAGAAGCCATGCAACTCTGTTCTGATAGACTTATCTTGAAGACAATAACGTGGGGTATCGAGAGAGTTTATAGAGTCCAAAGCATCTATGAAGAGTTTTCAATAGGAAACTAAAGTTCGAAGGCTACGAATCGTTTCAATCAAGTTTCAACTGCCACAAAGACTGGAGTAAGATTTTGGCCCTTGTTATTACAGGTCCAGTCAGTCCAAGCGATGAATATTCTTGCGATTGTACAAAATTACTGCTTTTTTGTGACTATGAGATTGTCACAGTTTGAGATCATGGGAGAAATCTTGAAAGCAAAGGAATCCGGATGTGGCTTCCACAAGAGCCCAAGGGTCTTGGTCTCGATTAAAGAAGAATAAGAGAGGTATTTAAATTGACGCATTGAGTTTGGTAACAGCAATGGATTACTAGTTGACCATTTGTGGAGTTCCATTCCAGCACCCTTTAGCATTTAAATGAGTATTCGGAGTTTTCTTCCAGATTCTAAATCATCTGCACCAGTAAGAGAGAAGATCATCGACATAGATATCAGACATTGTAACTTCGGCAGCTAATGGATATTTATCACCATCATCTATGATAAGCTGTTTCAAGGTATGAAGCACTCTTGGTGCCGTAAGTAACCGTAGTTAATCTAAAAATCTTCACATCTTTCACTTCTTTATCCTTCCAAACAATGCGTAATAAATCACGTTGGGATTCATCAATCAAAATCATCCTAAACTCTTTTTTAATATGTCTGCTGTTACCGCAAATTTGTGAGCTCTAAAGTTTAATAAAATGGAAGAGATCCCTTTGTATAACACCACCATTTAATTGTAAAGAATTAAGCTATTCCCTTGAAGTAGTAACCGGGATGCATTGAAAACTACACGTAAAGAAGTTGTTTTTCTTTCGAGGTGGTACATACCATGATGAGGGAGGTAATACACAACTGCAGAATCCTCATCTTCTAGTATTCCTTCCACTATCTCCCATTTCTAAATATTCACGTATAAAATTTCTGTATAAATCCAATATTTTGGATCTTGAACTAATCTACTCCAGAAAGAATTAAGTCTGCGTAATGCCTCTTGTTTCCAATCTCCCAAGCAACTCGGATCCTTGGACAGAGGCATTTTCACGATAAAACGACCAGTTAGTTTCATCTCTATTATAAGTACTCGTAAAGTATTCTTCTACATAATTTTTCTTCTTTACTAATTCTAGGGATTTCGAAATCGGGACAATTTTCAATTTCCCAAAAGGGTTTGATATTATTATTGAGTTCATTTGCATTGGTAACTAGTCCACAATAGCTCTTATTAGTGTAATTATGTGGCATGACGCCAATAGCTACCTAATCAAATAATGTATCTTGCAATATCAACTTCCCATCTGCTAGTTTTATTTTTCCATTATTTATAGTTTCAAAGAAAACCTGATTTGTGATAAAAGCAAATCGATTCTTCCAGGCAATAGAAATTCTTATCCGATAACTTAATATACTCAATAATTTTTATCCCAGTAATATCTAATTTATTTGTTGGAATCAAACCCGCAATTTTCGGTACAAAAAGAAATTCCATTAAATTCTGAAACTGTCTGTTTTTTTCTTGAAACTACTGTACACACTATGTTTTTTATAAATTGAGGAAGTCCCGTTAATACCGCAAATCGAGGTGTTACTCTTTCACAATTCAATCCCAAACAAAGACAGCACCGTGTGTTATCAAATTACTGTGACTCCCAGAATCTAATAGTGCACGTAGAGGAAATACTTCCCCTGCGACTGTTCTGGCAATAAAATAACATTCTGCTTAAGAGCACAGTTGAATGATTCTTAGAATGACCAACGGATTCCCCTCTTCGTTCAAACGATTCAACAGAAGGAATGGTCTGCTTCGGTTGGAAATATTCGCTGTTTACATTTAAAGTAGGAGTGTTTTTTGGTTCCATATTTGGCAGAGTTCCGCTACCTGGACTCATTTGGCTATCCACATTTCTCCCGAAATGTCTACACAAAAGTGAATTGTGCCTCTTATAACAATTAGAACAACTCCTCAAAATTTTGTATAGAGCCACTCTGTGTGAAGAGATGAAACAATTGATACGAAGACTGTTCTTTTTAACTTAATTAAATCTTTCATTAACTCTCAAATCGTTAAATCTAAATACAGGGTGAGGCTATTGTTTACAAATTACACAGTTAGCCGGATCTAATTTAGCAAGAAAAGGTTTTGTTTTATAACTTCGTTCCGATGAAGTAGCTGTTGCATTATTAGTTTGAATATTTTCTAGAATTAAACAACGTTTTAACAAAAAATCCATTAAATCATCTCATTTAGGCAGATCGGTAGAGGTTAAGTTGAACTCATAATTTTTTCTTGTGTTTCCCTATATAATTTTCTTAAAATTAAATTTATCAATAGAACTTCTGAAACTTTGTTTAATTCTAATCCTACCATTTTTAATTCTCCTTAATGTTTTTGAAAACAATCTATTATAAAATTTTTAAAATTTTTATCTGATTCGTGGGTAAACTTTTCCAATGACAATGTTTCACTGAAGTGACTATTTATAAATAATTTTTTTTCTCAAATCTCTTTTTCAAGCATTCAAATAATGGAGTATATGAACCACAAATAGTAATAACATCCTTAGCTATTCCAGTGAGGGTAGATTTCAAATAATACATATACAACTCTTTTGATAATCAGTTAAAATATAGTTAGAATGAATTAAAGAAACAAATTGTTCTTTAAAATTAAACCTTTCATGGTAAGAACCATTAAATCGTGGTAATTGAATATCTGGTAATTTAATGTTCTTAAAACTATTTTCACAAGATGTAACATCGTTATTCTTCAGATCAATATTTGAAATAATATTTTTTGTTCTTACCTGGATATTCGCCATCATCTTCTAAATCCAGGATTTCCGATTCAGGGGTTGCTAAAGCCCTATCATTTTCAACGGCTTCATAATATTCATTCTGAATATCACTCAGTTTCATTCGTAAACTTTTCAAGGTATCCATTTTGGATTCTAAATGAATTTTATCATTTCCATCCGAATTGTGGATAAAGTCCTTGATTCTTGTTAGCTGAGCTTTATATATATAGCTCCACGTTTTCTATTCAAAACTACTAACGTTTCTTTTAGACATTCTAAAGATTTTACAAGTAATAATAACTCTAAAGGTTCTACAATTCCATGAGCGGACCAAATGTTGACTAAAATGACTAAGGACTGTATTTTACAATTTAATAAGCAAAATGGATCCCAACCAATGGGATTGCTACACTTTTCGAACTGAGGTTAAACAGTTGGCTCGGAGCAATCTATACAAATAATTCTTGCCAACTGGCCCCAACACTCACAAAATAACTAAAAATCTAAGAATAAAATATACTTCAAGGCTATCTTCACCAAATGTACGAGAGTCTGAAATGAACGCATAACACTTTACAAACAGAAAAATTTCACAGTTTTCATGAAAGTTTGCAACATTATCACATGCATCTATATATAATATAGAGTTTTCTAAAATTTCAAAGTATTCCATAAATAATTGTTTGTTTGGTATTTTTTCGTTTTACATGTGAAAAGGTAGCTCATTTAACCTAAACAGTATAGGAGCAAAAACGTAGAGCACATTTCGTAAAAAAAAAAGGTTCAACTAGAATATAAAAATTATTAGTATGATAAAATATGCTGTTCTTTATATGATAATGAAGTTAGAATGCATTATTAATTTTGTAGTAATTTCATATTTGAAAAAAATGTTCCCAACTCGGGTCCTATTCATTAACATTACGGAAAGGCAGTGTAAATGCATTATGTATTGAAATCAGATCATTGATTGACTGTTCAAAACAAAATTTATATCTCAGTTTTTTAAAACAGACCTATATTAATTTGATTCAAGAAATGTCTAAGAGTATTAAAATGGAAAATTTAACGTTCAAAAATGGTCCATATACAAGCAATACTACACAATAATTTCTACATTCAGGCTTTTATTTTCTTAGGTGTGGTCGTGGTAGTCTATTAGGCATTTGAGGAAAGCTCATTTTTATGTACAAACAATTACACGTAATTTTTCTTTCTTTTTTTTTTCTTTTAGTAAATATGTCTTCGAAAACCGTGCAAAGATCAGACGGTTTGTATAGCAAAGAAAAACAAGGCATTTTACAAAATTTGAAAAAAAAAAAAAAATATAAGTTTTTTAACTCGAGAATAGTGTAAATAAGTTGACAAAAACTCAATTGTAGAAGTTTTTTTGTACAAGTTTTAGTTTAATAATTTTAACATTAAAACATTTAATATTTTGTATATACTAAGCATTTATACATATAACAACACATTTATTTTATAAGATAAACATAAAATTTTTAAATAATTCAATCAAAATTCAAATAAAATTACATTTATTACTTTAAAAAAATCTTTTATTTAAAAAAATACTTTAAATAACGTTAATTATTTGTCACTTCTATTAGACTACAAAGCATATTCATTAGATCCATGTGTTTCAATCAAACTTAGATTTCTGAGTTGTAGCGAAACTTCTTTTTGATATACGTCGCAAGTGTCAATTTGTTATCATAAAATCTGACTTTTTTGCATTCTTTCAAATTAACTCTTGGTGTGCTTGTTAAATAAATCCATTCATGCGGTTTTCCAACGGAACTCTGAAAAGTGGAAATGATTCGAATTGCGGAGCTTTTGAAAACGGTCATCAGTCTATGGCACCCACTAAATCACAAGCTATTACACGAAATGAGTCATTACTAAGAGAAATTGATCAATGATCGTAATAGTCAGCAATCAAACACCTTGTTAGAATAAACCTACCGTATGAAAAAGATAGCTCTTTTAGCCGTACTATTTTAAAACGGCACGAAAAGTATTGGGTGTATTAGATAAGTCAAAATTGTTTCAGTAGTTGTCTGCCTCATTTGTTTCATATTAGTAGCCTTTTCTATCGTGTAATGTATTATATTAACAATGTGATCTACCTCTTTGATTATTACAATGTAATTATCCGAGTTTTTTGAGCAATCCTTTCCGAATAAAATACTTACATGAATTTCTTAGAGGCTATTAGTTCTAATTATCAGAAGGTATGCGCCAAATAATTAAAATAATAATTGGTATTAAATTTTAAAGATGTTGGCACTGAAAATACATTATAATACACTGTATATATACAATATAATGTCTCTTTGAAATTGAATAGATTCAATTTTTTGAAAGGGATAATAAGTGGGTATATATATTTTTTTATATTACCTATAAACATTATAAAATTACAAAAGAAAAAAAAAACACATAAAAGCATATTTACTCTTCCTTGATCACATATATTTTTTATTGCAGGAATGCAGATACAGCGCTATTGTTTTTTTGTGGTTTATTTTATTAATTGTACAATAATTTCTTTTATAATAAGTTTATTTCATTAGAACAAAGATAATATGTCATTTTAACACAAACGCAATTATTTGAATGGAGCTTTTTGGATTTCACTTCGTTATAAGACCAAGACTTCCATACTGTGCAGACGTATTTTTATTATCCTTCCGTAAAGTAATCAGGCACAATTTCAATAGTTTGACGTGTTGTTGCACCCCTAGATGCTGGTTAATTTTACTCTAGATTCAAGATATACATGTGTGTGAGTGTTTGCGTGTGTAGAAAAAAGATAGAGAGATAAAAACCCTGAGTAAAACAGTCCAGAATTAATTTAAATATATAGGACTATCTCACTTTTAATATTGTTAATTGATTACTCTAAAGCGTATGTTCCCAAAGTGTTCCTAAAATACCTTGGGGGCTTTGTGACTGCTTGGGTGTAGCGAAAACAATCAGGGATCCCGAAAAAGTTAAATGTAAATTAAAATATATTAACCAATTTTTATATTATTATAACGGAGAAAAAAATAAGTAATAATTTTTAAACGTTAAAAAGGTAGAATAAAAATATAAAACTACAAACTAATTTTATTTTTTAGATAGGCACAGAAAGTACAAGTAACGACAAGTGTTGCGCAGTGGAAGTCATCCGATCACGACATACATCTCTTATACAAGCTTAAACAAAAAACAGAAACGGAATCTGGCTAGATGCAACAATTTTTTGAAAATATTGTCACATAAAATAGTTTTACATTGGATCAGTATTAGTTCTGTTTTGAGTAGGATCCCGATATATGAAGTAATGGTAGCAATTTTTTCTTAGTTTTGAACAAAAACAGTATTACCATTTGTACTGTTCGAATTAGTATATTATCCTACAGAAACAGTATTAGCCTATATTTTAATGCTTAAGTTATAATTTGAATACATACTACTTCAGACATCATACTGTTTTATTTATTCTTTATTTTTCTTTCAAATTTTACCTCTCGGGAAATCAAAATTAAAATTTTAATTTATCGATTTTGTGTTAAAATATAGATATTTCACTTGAAGGTTCATGACCAAGTTTTAGGTATAAAAAGGGGTTCGTGGGGTGTAAGTTTGGGAACCACTGCTCTGAAGCAATTTTTCCTAAGCTTTCCCCTGTTGTGGAACTCTTCTGACCAGATTAAAGTTCTATAGGAAACCCTAGTGTCCACAGGTATCGATATTTTCATAACATTTTTATTAGTTATCATTGTTGGAAACAAAACATCACTATCGTTTTAGAGTTTTCTCCGAAGCAAAACAATGCTGTTTCCTTCAATGGATATAAATATGTACATAAGATATAAGTACATATAGATAAAAAAAAAATTTATTTTAGTAAAACAATTTGCAATAGATATTAATTTAAATTCTAGGCCTTTGCTAGTGTAAATGGTCAATATGGTGTCTTCATACATACCATGATTTTAACTTCCACAGAAAGAAGATAATCTCATGTATTTTTTATATAGTACATCTAAACAAAAAAAAGCTTGTTCACAAATATACGAAACTGAAAACTGGAAATGGGGAAAACTACTGCATGTATATTAATTACTTTCCTATGAACAGTTGGATTCTCACTTTCAATGAAATTCTAGAATTCGTCCAAACCACATGTCATCAGATTTCATTTTTAATGTATCCAGACTAAATTCCTAAGAGGTATCATATTAAAAAAATGAGGAGACGAAAGCACCAAGACGTAATCTTTATGTTAAAAAGAAAAAAAAAAAAAAATTAAAAAAACCTCCTTGTCTATGCGAGAAGTTTGAACCCTCAAACCTCCTCCTTGTGTACACCACTGAATGAACAATCCGATTTTAAGTTACTCGTTTTTCTTTTTTGAAATTTGTTTCTGAGAATGAACGGAAGAGCGATTCCTTAATCTTTCCTAACGTTCTGTTGGCAGACATGGGAAGTAACTATAAATTTTCTTTTACAAAACCTTATTGGATGCCCCAAAATTAAGAAATTTTTTTTCACTTTTTAGTATTTCCATAATATCATTCCCTTTTTAAGAATTCTCTTTCCATGATGTGAAATTTCTTTTAAATCCAAGTATCTTGTCTCTTAAGGAAACTGATAAAGTTCGGAAGTTTTTTAACATAAATTAGATCCCGTGAATATATATATATATATTCTTAACCACCAGTCCATGTAAGGCCTAATTTCCGTTGGTAACTTTCATTATAATGATAAACCTTTTTCAGACTTTTTTCTGTATTAGTCTTCTGAAATTTTTTATCGGATTCTAAATCTCCAGCACTAATCCCCTTAGAATTATCTAGATTGCTTTCAAGTATGCCAAATTTTAAGTTAAAATCTATGTAATAAAAAAAAAATGAGGAACAATGTCAAATAGAATACTAATAAAGTAGTAAAGTTTAAAAAAATATGTTCTAGATCTCTATTTAACCAACCTCGTGATAGTACACTTCTTGCATCACTAATGTGTGAACAGTTACACCCGTTTCTCACATAGAAGTTACCCCAGAACAGGACCGATTCCGAAAAAAAAGGGCTTTCCCTTTTAAGAGATACGTGTTATTTCCCTATTTCTTTTGGAACTCTTAAAAATGTTTCGCGGAACCCCAAGGGTCCGAAGTTCGGAAACGCTGTTCTAAAGAAATGCATTGAATGAATCCGCTCCAAGTTAAGCATTATTTCTATAGGAAAATGAATAATTCGTTACTATGAATTCTGTTAAACAAATACATTCCCATATTTACCTAAAATTAATTTACAAATAATTAAGAAAAGGGGAAAAACAAGATGACAAAACACTTGCCTTCCTTAATTTTTATAAAATGGAAAGGAAAAACATTTATTTTTATTTGAAAATCATCTAAAGCATTTTTTTACAACGTTTTGTCCTTTTTTTTCCTTTTTTTACGCTATGTTATAACGTGGAATATCATTTTACATTTTTTAAAAGGGTTTTATCATATTTCAGGACTCTATTTTTCATTTGGAACATTGTTCTCAATCAAGCACATACTTTTCCAATGGCACTGAATAATGCTTCAAAATTTTTTTATTCAATCTAAATATTTTTTTTCGCACATTTACTTCAATTCCACTTTCTTCTTTATAAGCTCGTTTTTCTATACTGATGAGAAATATGTCATTAAAAGGCTGAGTCCGTTAAACACACACCGCATGACATCGACAGCATCAAATGAGTCGAAGCATAAATCATGTCCTAAGTTCATACTTCTTGCTGATTTCATTTCTTGTTCATTGCGAAGAGTTTAAGGAATGATATACATAGAAGTGTGTGTGTGTGTGTTTAAAAGTAAAAAACGACCGAATCATGTGACGGAAATTTCATGCGAACAATAGCATCGTCTACGCGTTGGAGCTAGCCTGGAAGTAACTCATGTTTAAGGGCGATCTGTATCTGACACGAGCAACCTCTCTTGAAGATAGAGTTCAAACATAGCTAAATATCATTCGACATATCAAAGCCTGTCATTTTAAATATAATGCATTAGAGGGAGTATCTTGGTAGAAAATATTATCCAATCGTACAGTGTGATTCTAAAACCATGGGACAAACTTTGAGGGATTGTAGAGCTCACTAAATGAAACAATTTTTGTTACAGAATATATGGACGGAAGCACCGCGTTGAGGCACTAACACAAAATAACATATTAATGGAAGCATACAATGTTTATCAGCAGCTTAATTAACGAGTGATTCCTAAGAAAACGTTTTAAAACAGCTTTAAAAATTACATCCACCAACCGTCTTGCATGTTTGGCGGCCTTTATGGTATGATTGGCTGATAATACTGATGATAGTTGAAAGCAGCAAAATGGTATGCCAGTGATCTGCTGCCAAAACAGACATTTGTGCTTGAGATTTCAGTCATTACGGATGATTTTACTAAAAGCGAAAATGCAGATATGTATCTAATGCTAATGACAGAGCAGCGTTACGGCTATATCAGGACCGCTTTCCAACTAAACGCATGCAGAACAAACTGTTTCAGCAATTACATTGACAGCTGTGTAAAAATTGTTCATTTACCGCCAATACTGGTGGAGGGAGTAGATAGAGGACTCTTTACGGCTAACACAAATGAAAGAAGTCTTCTCGAACCTTTGTGATGAAACAGCTGGCACAAGTAAAAGGGCTATAACATGTCGTCTACATTTGAGTCAACCAATCATTTGGAGAGTTTAGCTGTTGGACTGTTGGTGGAGATAGTTTCTAAAATTGTTTAAACATTTTCTGTATGCAATCAGTAATTAAGTATGCTACTAATGAACGTTTTAAGCTTTCGTTAATGTGTTATTTTTTTCTCTATTTGCGCCTCAATGCTGCACTCCCGCCCATATATTCCATTACAATTTTTTTTGTTTTATTGAGCTCTACCTTCTTTCATAGTTTGTCCCATGATTTTAGAATCACCCTGTATAATAGAGTAACTCTCTGTATCGTTTGAAATTTATCACACAAATAACTGCATTTTTGTGGTGTCATTATTGAACGACACAGATCTGAGCGAGGTATATATACTTCTTACTCTACTGCATAAAATATCCAAATATTCAATCTAAATAACAACATATTTTCACGAATAAAATTTTATGATTAAAGATCAACAGAATGTTTTTGTTTTCGTCTGCTAATATTGCGAAATCCTTATTGAAAAATTTTACTGAAATTGTGTGTAGAGATCTTACAATTTTTTGTATAGCATTGTCATGTCTTTTTGCTAAACATTAATACATTTTTTTCCTTGAGTAATTTTACAGCAGATAAATTTTCAATAAGTAAAACTTTTTTACTTATTTTATTCAATGTAAAATAAAACGCTAAATGTCTTATGAAGAATACGAAAATTGTGTTTGTGGTAATCTTGCTTAAAAGAAAACATAGGAAAGTAATTTTTACGCTTTATGTTGAATCTTTATTTTACTTCAAAACTTCTCTATAAATAATATCAGGTTAATGTGTCAGCTGAAGAAATTTCAGTACGATTCTGAAGTCTATGATTAGGGAAGCATTTGAAAACATGTATTCAGTTTAAAGTATCATTCAGAAATATACTCAATGCATAGTTTTCAATAACAAACCTCAAAAACGTATTTTAACTGGCTCTGTAACTTCCGTATTTCCTTCCAATTTATAGAAAACATATTTACAGTGATAGTCCATGTAATTATTACAACCATTTAGTAAAGTCATTTATATTAGACATAAATTAACGCCCTAATTTTATATTTTAATATTTTTAATTAATAAAAGTGATTTCTTTTGAAAGGAAAACGTATGGCAAGAATAAGTAATTTATAAAAAAAATGGAAAAGCTATATGTTATTTCTCAAATTAAATGCAGTTTTTCAATGAAAATATAATATTAGTTAAAACAATATATCTATGTACATATAGGAAATATAAATGCTCCATAAAATGAAAAAGAAAAAAATGGAATATTGGACCAAAAATTTAGGCTTGTTAAATATTTAAAGCAAATAAATTTTGCCCATCACATATGTTGCTGACAATATTGCTTTACTTTAAATACATTTGTCAAAAACTACCTTCAAAATTTTTGAATTACTTCCGATTCTTCAGTAGCACACGAGGGAGCATACATCACAGAAAAGTTGTCATCGTCAGTGACAAATGAGTTCGACCCCAAAATGATATATGTCATTTATGCCATCTACTGTGAACTCAGAGCAATGTTGTTCAAATCTTGTAGGGAGGAAGATCTAGACTAACATTGTCCAAAATAAAAACAAAATGAGGAAAGGGGAAGTAGTTAAGGGGAAAAAGAAGAATGATATTCGGAAAAATGCTTTTTCCGGTCTTAACAAACCTCATCGTTCCAGAGCCCAAATATGATGAATAATGTGATGGCAATATTTGAATTGCATTTCGGTTTTTGAAGATGTTTAGTTTTCTTATTTTCTTTCTTAGAAAGTTTCAATGAAATTCAATTGTACATTCTGGAATCAGTTTTTGCATCTGGAATGACTTTTTCCCTTCTCTTATTTCGAAAGCCTTTGTTCAAAATCAATGAGTCAGTCTATGACTATTACATGGAATTCAGATTCAATATGTTGACAATAATAATCAAACATTAAAATTTCTTATATTTTGTTCAAATATGGCTGTAAAAAAAGACAATTAAATGTTTTCCAAAAAAAAAAATT
>BMAV01027436.1:0-13389 GCA_019973955.1 Trichonephila inaurata madagascariensis | reverse complement strand
TCATCCATAGTTTCAGAAACATAAGATCAGCCTATTGCATAGCTCTAGATCAGAGAGTCACCAAAGTGGTGGTCCGTGGACCACTAGTGGCTTGCGAGAAAATTTCACCGTTCCCTAGAAATATGTGTAATATACACACTTATCACGTTAAGATATGTTTTAAGATGCATTGATTGTTGACGTTTTCTTAGATCACAATTTTTTTTATATAAATATATTTAACATTCACAAAATCCAATGGGGGATTTAAGTTATGAATTCACTGGTCCGTGAGGTCAAAAAGTTTGGTGACTGCTGCTCTAGATCGATCCAGACAAATCTATACCGCAATGATTTTTAGTCATCTGTAAAACCTTTCTAATGCAAGTTAAATATCAATCATACAATAATCTGTGTACCTTTTGTTTTCTATGTTCGTGTTATTGGCGTACACAAGGAGGCCATGAGTTTGATGGTTCAAACCCCTCCCATAGACCAACAGATTTTTAGCATAAAGATTGTCTCGGGTTTTTTTTTTTTAAAAATATATCCCCGTCCATAAAAGTAATGTGTACGCCTCTGCTCGGGGTTTGAATTTTATCTAGGACTGGTGTGTGAAATAAGGGTTGCGCGCGCGCTGCATAGCTAGAACTCAGCTGGTGTCAAATTCCACTGGGGGCAAGGCGTGGCATTTTAACAAGAGCATGTGGAACTTGTTTCAGTAATCAAATAAAATCTAACCATTTTGATGAGAAATGACATTCTTTTTAGAAACTTCCGATATAGGGGCAATATTTATTCTAAGAGATCACCATATGATGAAGAACATCACATAGTGATTAAAGTAAATTTTCCATTGCCAACTAAATTCTTCTATGTCTGTGCGGAGTGAAACCTACTAATATACATTTCTATCAGACCCATTTTCGCCGTATTAGGCGCTTGTACCATGCATAAAATAACTTGGATGACCCACCTTTTCGATCTATAAAGAACCAAATATGTTGGAAAAAATCTAGTATGATTGGTTAATCGGATGTTAAAAATATTTCTCAGAGTTCTGTATGCATCATTTGCCCGATTACTAGTTCCTGTTGTGGTAAAGGCAATGTAGAAGCCATTTTTTTTTTCAACGTGTCGTAAATGGCTATGCAGTAACAAAGCTGTCGTTGTTGAGTTTACTTGGGTATCTTTGTCCTGTTGTTGTTTCTTAACCTCGAACGATCTGACATATGTCAGATCAGCTCCAAAAGGTTGCTTACCACCAAAAAATCTATAATAATAAGGGGATCGGATATTTAGTCCCCTATATAGAAAGTCCGAAGCATTTCTGATTGTGATCCAGTGAAGCTGCATGGTCGACATTATTTCTTACAAGTGGAGTGGATTTTTCTGCCACTTTCAAAGAAAAGACATTTCAAGTGGCCACTTGTTAGTCTAGCCAGAGCAATCTGGGACCCAGGTCACATTTAATTTCAGCAGACAGCCTGTGGATGTTCCTGTGTACCATTGATGTGTGGTGGAATACGTCATATTAAATTTAGTTTAGATCTCGCATTATAGAGTACAGTTCTTGATAGTAAGCGAAGTGCCAGTAGCCGTTTCATTCTCACTACCCCTTTGACCAGTCTATCAGCGATCCTTGCCCCTATGTTAACATGTGATTCAATCCATTGTGGAGATGGATCTGAGAGATCTCCCTCCGGTTTATCGTTTACGGAGGACCGTTACTAAGATGTTGTAGTGTACTGCCATAGTTCACAGACTTTTTGACCATCAGAAGCTGCTCACTTCCTCCTCCTTATGGTTTTGTTGATCCTTGTCCTAATGAAGAACAATGCAATTTAAATATATCAATAAATATGCATGCTGCTTTTGCCATTTGAACCTTTTCGGATTACTGAAACAATACTGCTAACAGGTTATTCTAACATGGCAGAACAATTGCCGTGTTCATAGAGTAATATACTCATATTTATCAACATATATATCCTTTTGATTACTGTGAAATTCGACATAGACGGTGAAGTGGCATTGATTTATTTAAAAGATCTAAAAAATAGTTCGAGAAGAAGAAAAAATTCAGTACCAGGTTATAGAATATGTTGACGATTATTCGAGAAATCGGAATTTGTATGAAATCTGACATACTATATGAAAATTTTTCGTAGGCCGGGCTTTTTTTTTCAAGACGGTGTTGATTTTGAACTTTGAAATAAATATGTTATTTCTGAACTTCCGTGTTATAATATCTATCACTATCAAATCAATTTTGCACTTATTCTCAGTTCGTAATAAGTCCTGAGAACAAAAAGATTTGCAACCTGATCGGAAATTAATTAATTAATGATGAAAGGATGTTAAATACAGAAACTACCATAGTGAACTAGAGGAAGCAATAGAATATAACAGAAGAATAAGGCATTAACAAGCTTAGTAACGGGTGCATATTGTTTCTCAAGAAGAGAGAAATGTTTAGAACTTTTTTTAATTTATTACTTTTAAATAAAAAAATTGTTTATTTGTCGAATTGGCCGTTTATTTTCTTTGTTAATTTTCTTGTTGTTGACACTTTTTAGAGCACTATTGATTAATGGGAATATGTATACAATAAATTCCGAATATATATATATCACTCTTTCAATAAACGCACAACTAAAATGTCCGATGTCTCACTTTTTAAATTTCATGAAGCATACAATGAAATTTGATTTAAAAGATTAATATTGTGAAATGTGTATTAAGTTTTTAAAAAATATAAAATCAATTGCTTACAGTTATCAGTATATTAACAAATTTAGATTTGATTTTTTTTTAAAATTAACTATAAATAAAATAAGTTGATACTTATTAAAATTAATAAATTGGAAAATTTCTTAAAACTCGACATAAATTTTTGGTCTTCGAACAATATATTTGAAATTCTTAAAATTAAACTTGGAAGTATATTCTTTGAAATATATCTTTTCAATGCGTTTAAAAAAACCAAAATTAAAGAAATAAACACAATGAAATTTTAAACCGCGTATACAAACTATATAAAGAATTTTTAGGTATAAATTTATTTACATTTCAGAGCATTGTATAAATAATTACTGAAATTCCCATTTAATTTGCATGAGAAAAAACATGTTTTAACGGAAATGCGTTGGAATGTATAACCTTGAGAATTGTAAATATGTTTGAACTGTGTAAATGTGTTCGGATACATGTAACGATAACAATAAAACTCAATGTCAAGAAAACAAACGAAAGGATTGTAACTTTCGCTTTTACAAACAAAATGAAATGAAAACATGTAAATTTATTCTATTTTAACGTTCCAGTTCTTTTTTATAAAGCACCTGTAACAATTGTAAAAATTTTCTTTAGCCAAATACAGAAATATACATTTCTGACCAGTTTTTTAATGTTTTTTTTAAGCCTGTTCTATTTCACTTGAAAATTAAATTATCATTTTTATTTCGAAATAAGCTATCATGCTGAACTTAAATGTTGCACGCAAATGGTGATTTATAACTGTTGGCACATAATTTTAATCCTAATTGATGAACTTTTCATAAAATTTGGATATGAAAAGAAAAATTTTACTCTGTTTTTCATTTTTTTTTTTTAAAGCATCAAACATTTTAGCATGAAATATAAAACATGATTTTCTTTAAAATATTTTATTTCAACTGAATATTTCTGAAGTTTAAATTCAAAATCCTCTGATTATAATTCTCCCTCACATAATCAATTCGTTTATTTTCTAAATTACAAAATTTTCTATAAATTTGTCGTAATCTCATTACTACGTTTTAAAATAATTATTTCTCTTAAATACATAAAGGATTTTAGGGTCCTTGCTGCTCAATCTCGGGTGTCGTCCGGGTCATTTAATTGTGCCTCAAAATTATGAGACCCAGTTGCCTTCTGGGAAAGTATAAAGTAGCATTAAAACATTTGCCATTCGACAAATCATTACGTCAACGTAATTTTAATCCTATAGAATTTTTTTCAGCCTTAATTTCCTATTTCAAAAAATTTAATGCAATTAAGTACATCCAAAAAAGATAAAAGTAATGCATTCTGTAAAATTATATTTTTTCTCCGGTTTTTTTCTTCTTTTTTTTTTTAAAAATATTTTTTGGTTTGTTTTATTTTCTGGTTTTTAAGAATAATTAAAATAGGTATAAAAATTAACAGAGACAAAAAATCAACCCACCTTTTTGTCACCTTTTCCCGGTGCATTTTAGGATGTTTATTTAATTGTGCAAAAACTTTGAGGAGGAAAATATACAGACATTCTATAACATATTACGTACACGAATTATAAATGACGTAAAAAGGTGAATTTTCATTTGGAAGGAAAATGTAGTGAAAATTAGTGTAGTTAAAAGCTGAAAAACAATAAAGTTCAGTTATATTCTTCCATAATAAATTTTCATGCGTCAGTATATTTAACACCTGTTGGATATTTAAAACATGAACAAGTGCATTTGATACATAAGAACAAAAATGACACTTAACAATTTCATGGTTATTTTATAGTTTTTCCGCCATCTTTAAAAGGGTGGTACAAAAGAAAGGGTTTTTTTTCCCCCCCCTTTTTTACATTGGAACATTGCACAAGGTAATTTTTTTCATACATATAACTAATTTACAGATATGTATGTATAATATTATTTAAAAATCGATATAAAAAGTTAATTCTGAAAAGTCAAAGACATTTTCAAAAAAGAATTAGAACTTCTTTTCTGAACCCGGGAAATTTTGAAGCTAATATCAGATATAAGTATAAACAGAGTCAAAATTGTTACCCACCAAACGGTTAATTTTTAAAAGTCTAATGAACTTTGATCATATCGAAGTATTGTTAATTACATGTTATATTTTGCGACAAACTATTCTCTGATTATTAATCCTAAAATGAAAAGGCGTGAATTTTACTCCACACAGCAAAATAGTAAAAATATTTAACTATAGTGTACCGAATAACTAAAAATATTTTCTATGTATTTTACACGCATATAGCTTATCTAATTTATAATTTTTATTTACCAAGTCTAAAAGTGAGATACCAAACAATACATTATTCTGTTAAATTTACTAAACACAGTATAGTAAGACCACGCTTAACGCGGGGGATATGTATGTTCCATCAAAGTAGAGCAGAATGCGAAACAGCGTTAAGCAAGGCTATCTTAACATGTAAATAATGGGGTCAGGGGAAGATGGATAGAAAATTGGTTAGTTATTAAATTTAATAATTATGTTTTTTTTTTAAAAAATAAAACCAAACATTTATTTCTTACAAAAATAAAAACGAATATATACATATAAAAACAAATAAAATTCTAAGTCAGATCATTCAGTCTATTCTGTGTTTCCAATTTTCTGCCTTTTTGTCAAGAAGGCATCTTGTTGAAGTTTTTAAATTCAATGCAGCACTAATTTGAGATGGACGTTCACCAGAATCTAATCTTCTAATCACTTGCATTTTAGTTTCCAGTGAAATGCTTTTTCTGGTTGCTTTCTTTCTTGTTTTTCATTATCACCCATGATAAAAACTAAAGATCATAATATTTGTCACTGTATTAATCGTTATAGTATTACATAAATTTATACTTACAATAATGTCAACAAATGTGTTTCAAATGATAAAAATGCGTCCGTACAGCACCAAACAAGAAACACAATTACACTTTTTCGGATATGTTATGTACATATTTTGAAACCTACAATTTAGAGGGGAATCCCCGTAGCGCTGCGAGCAATTTCGGGAAATCCCGGGGTTGAAATAAAAGAGCGCTAAACCGAAACAGAGTTAAGCAGGGTCTTACTGTATTGCGAAAAAAATATATAATTGGCTAATATTAATCTATATGTATATTTTAAAAAACACAAGATGTTTTTTTACTGTCTTTGTATGAGTTGAATCAAAATGTTGGCACATATTAAATGAGAATAGTTGTCAAAAAGTTAATTCAATTCTTAACTTTTGTACAGGGAGCTTGATTTGATAATGGCACACATATTCAACCTGAAAATGTGAAAAAAGGAATACATTTTAATGATCTCAGAAAAAGAAATTATTTTCTTGTATACAAATAGATATATATATATAGAAATGTTTCGAATCAAAATTACCAACTGTACTGCTAGTTCTATCCATACAAAAATTCAAAGGGAAGTTTAAAATGTAGTTAATAGGCATATAGGTCTTCTATATCTCAAACTCGGGTATGTAAGACTACAAATAAAAATGAAAATGTTGAATTTTTTTAGTAAATTTCAAGACCCCATATTAACCACCTATTCATATAAATAAGAAACTATATATATATATTAAAATTCATATTAATACAAATAAGTAAATAAAAACTTGCTTGAATTTTTCGCCTGTATATTTGAACACTAGCTTTATATACATTATATACTACTAGAGTAAAACCAAAGAAAGAAATTCGGGATAACATAAATAAAAATACAATATGCCCCAAAAAGAAGGGAGAAAACCAAAAATTTCTTGATAAAAATTAATGTATCTAATAAGTCATAACTAATTATAAAATAAAGAGAAATATATATAAATAAATAAATAAATAAATATATATATATATATATATATATATATATATATATATATATATATATATATATATATATATATATATATATATATATATATATATATAAAAGAAATTTGTATAATATTTCAAGAACCAGAAATAATAGATAATGAACTTAACAAGAAATAACGTAATAAAAATATAAAAGCAAAACATGAAGATCGAAAAAATACAAAAAAAGGAACTATAAAAAAGAACCTAGCGAGTCAGAATGCAATTTCGGACTTAGGACCGAATAAGGGTTAAACTAGTACATATATATATATATATATATACATATATGTACTCTAAAAATTGATATAAAAATGTATACAATACATATATATGAATACTTAAAACTCGATTTTAACTTTAAACGACACTTGTACAAACTAATTTCTTATCATTTTTTAAACTTATTATTTATGCTTCGAATGTGATGCTGAAAAATTTTGCATTGTATAGCTTCGTTAACAAAAGAATAGATTTCCAAACACGTATTCAAAAAGCACATTTACGTACATGCTTAAAAATTACACTTGAACTCATACTTATCGTATTTGCAATCGATTTTTTAGTAACACAAACTTTTTCTTGCAAAAAACAAAGTAAAATTTTATGTCATTTTTACAAAAATATAAAAATAAATAATGTAGTTAAATAAATGTGTAATATAATAAATAAATAATAACATTTCAGAGTTGAAAACATAATAAACCACCATTTAAAAAAGTATACAAAATATAAAGGAAATTTTTCATCCTGTAACAAACACTTTAATGATGGAAATTTTTCTGAAAATATATATCAATATTCACAAATAAACTGTACTACGAGTGAGGGAAAAAAAGATTGTATTGAACGATTCACTATATTATTCATAAAAATGTGAATAACAATATAGTTTGTGGCGGTGGAACATTTAACTAACGAGTATAAAAATAAATTATTCAATATCTTCATTAATTGGGGCTCTAGGGTACTTGGTTCAAACAAAATAAGCGAAAATGCATTACAAAACACTCTGTAGAATAAAAAGAGCAGATACTTTGTAAAAAGACAAAGCAAGAGAGTAAATAATTGTATAAGAAATAATTAAATAAATGCATTATTTACATGATACACATTAAGCCGGAAAAACAAAACTTTTTCATTTATTCTTCAACAATTTTTGTATGGCTATCCGTATTATTAAGCTTTTACTGCATATATATATATATATAAATACATTGATTAAAAGTAGTTAAATATTTTCTCATACAAATAAAACATAATAATACGTATTAGAAACAATATAACTCTAAAAATATACAATTATAAGTATAATTAAGTACAGCCTATGCAGAAAATTCTGTAAATATATTTACTATGGATAAACTTAGATATAATTATTTGAGAAACGTATCCATTCATAAAATTTTTGTTGAACGTAAAAAACGCTTACAAAAAACTCGAAACATGCATTTCATAATGAGACCACAAGTTATTACTTAGTAAAAGTTTATAATACAACACAAAACAGAACATACGTAATATATATATATTTATACAGTAAGACACGCTTAACGCGTGGGATACGTTCCATCAAAGTAGAGCGTAATGCGAAACAGCGCTAAACGAGGCTATCTTGACATGTAAATAATGGGGTTAGGGGAAGATGGATAGAAAATTGGTTATGTATTAAATTTAATAGTTATGTTATTAATAAAAACCAAACATTTATTTCTTACAAAAATAAAAACAACATAAACGAATATATACATGCAAAAACAAATAAAATTCTAAGTCAGTCAGATCATTCGGTCTATTCTGTCTTTCCAATGTTCTGCCTTTTTGTCAAGAAAGCATCTTGTTGAAGTTGCCAAATTCAATGCAGCACTAATCTGAGGTGGACGTTCACCAGAATCTAATCTTCTAATCACTTGCATTTTAGTTTCCAGTGAAATGCTTTTTCTGGTTGCTTTTTTTTTTTCTTGTTTTTCATTATCACCCATGATAAAAACTAAAGATCATAATATTTTTCACTGTATTAATCGTCATAGTATTATATAAATTTATACTTACAATAATATCAACAAATGTTTCAAATGATAAAAATGCGTCCGTACAGCACCGCACCAAACAAGAAACACTACTACACTGTGTTTCGGATATGTTATGTACATATTTTGAAACCTACAATTTCGGGGAATCTCCGGGTTGAAATAAAAGCGCGCTAAACCGAAACAGCGTTAAGCGGGGTCTTACTGTATATATATATAAGAGAGTATGTATATATATATATATAAGAGTATGTGTATATATATATATAAGCGAGTATATATATATATATATGTATATAAGCGAGTATGTATATATATATATATCAGTGGCGTAACGTACACCCCCGCATTGCCCCAAAGCCTGACTTTACTGGGTGGCCCTAATATTCTCCGTTACGCCACTGATATATATATATATATATACATACATACATGATGGTCTGAGTTTAAATCCCTTTGTATATATATGAATAATCGTGGAAACATATTTTAATTTAAAATAAGAATTGGATTTTTAAACTAGTTATCAAACGTAGAAATAAATAAATAATAGCTACATAAACTAAAATTAATTCATAAAGTTATTTATGAAATTAAATACTCTAAACAAGTAATAAATTTGCTACACAGATACAATTGGGTTATCGATTAAAAATTACACGATTGTTTATTAGAGTAATATATAATTGGAATGGAGTTTTTTTTAATAAACACGGCACACATTCTACACAGTTATACAACAGGCACTGACAGCTTTAAGCAACTACCGGACGACACCTGATTTGATGTATCACATTCCTTATTCTTTGATATACATAAATTATACTTTGCAAAAATAATATAAGGTAGCTAGCTCAATTTAACGTACTATAGCCTGAATAGCTGAGGCAAAAAATATAATTTCAGAAAAGTTTATAACCTTATTTTTTTTAATTAATATTGCCCTAGAGAATTATGTAATGGGGTATTGGAAATGTATATCTACATAATTTTAAACCACAGTAAAGAAAAAAACTACGGCACGTAAGTTAATTTCCTCACATTCATCTTTTAAGGATTTTTGGAAGTGTAATTTATTTAACACCTTGTACCAATCATACAAAAGAAAAATTTCATTATCTTGAGCATTTCAAAAACCTTGCAATTCAAAGAAGTCGAGAAGATCAGAAACGTTAATACACATATTTAAATAAGTAAATAATTAATCACAACAACGTACATAATTACTTTCATCTTTATAAATTAATCTTGCTTATTTAAAAAAAAATTGAAATTAAAAATAATCAAGTAAACGTAATTGTTAAAAAAATATATACAATAATTTGTAAAGATTTCTTAAGGCAAACTTTTCTATATATATATATATATATAAAGTGAGATCCAAATAGTGAACGGAGAGCTATAAAACTTAGTAATCAAATCTGAAATAATTCTTAAAAGTATACATTTTTTCCCTATGCATATGTATTTATTAAAAATTCGTTAAAAAAATAATTCAAGAACTTGCTGTATAAATGTTAACCAAAGTTCTAAAATTGAACTATAAGGTAGCCATATCTAAATCTAACTAACCAAACGTCTTTATTACCTTTTGGGGGGGGGGGATTTTAAAATTATTTCACGTTAACATTTACAATAAGTTGCAATGAATTAGAATGAATGCACGTGTACCATTTTGTGTGGGGAGAATGTATAAATTCTACACTTAGGCCCAATGAAACTTGGTTAAAATCAAATTTTGACTGAGCGAATAATTTTAATATCTTAACGCTTCTTACCGAAATTATAATAGAAACAAAAGAGTTTCACCGGTAATGAAACATAGTGAAAAGCACATAAGAAACAGACACATAATATACGTCGACGTTTAAATTTAATATAGTTTTACATTTTTCTAATTTATGTAGTCACCTATTTGATTATTTATTAACGTTGCATTTTGAAAATACACGAGGGCTTTTGACGAGGGTGTCACCTATTTCAGTGTTCCGCAACCGCCGGTCCGCGGACCGGTATCGGTCCGTGGATCGAATACTACCGGTCCGCACAAGAAACATTATAAATTATTTCTTTTATTTACTGTGGTATGTTATTCTTAGGTTTGGGCTACTTTTTATGAAAATCACTTAATATTCCTTGTTAAATCACTTTATATTCATTTTTGCGTAGCCATATTTTATTCAGAAGTCACGTGATTAAATACAAATTGTTCAAAATTATTAACCAAAGCTCCAATATAAAACAATCAATATCCTCCCTTCAGCGGGCTGATAAAATTAACAAATGCTGACCCGTCCGGCAGCGATAAAAGGCTGGTGAGCAATGTCTAGGAGCAGTGATCCGCAAACCCCGCGGTCCGTGGATCAAATGGTGCTGGGCCGTCAAATAACATTAAACTATTGCCATTTTATTTAAAGTGGTGCATTTCTCTCGATTTGCGCAACTTTCCACGGAAATCACTTATATTCCACGTTAAATCACTTTTATTCATTTTTGGTGTAACTGTATTTTATTCTGAAGGCATATTTAAATGTAACTGAATTAAAATTGTTAAATCAAAACAATCTAAAATATAAACAATCAACGTGTCCCACCCTCAGCGGGCCGCAGTAAAATTATCAAACGTTGACTGGTCCGCAGCGATAAAAAGGTTGCGGAGCACTGACCTATTTGAACTGACGACTTTAGTAATATACAGTCGGACCTCCATTTTATGAACCTCTATTTTGAGCATTTCTCTATTTCGCGAACTTTTTCCCTGAACCGAGAACATCTTACGCTATTTTCTTCGTAAAATAACCTCCAAACAGCGAAGTACATTTTTCATTTGACGAACTTTTTCTCTTGTGATTCAATCTTTTTCACAATTCCTACTATTAGCTCACACTCTCTATATATTTATTTATCTTGGTGCAATTTTCAATCTTTAATAAAATACATTTTAAAGCGCTCAATTGAGCTGAAATCTCACATACATGATTATTTTGGATGACAATACAATAATTTAACTATAATTAATAAAAATTAATTGATTAAAACTAATTATTTAAAGAATTACAAATACAGCCACGTTGGCATCATTTTTGGCGACTTGTGTCAAAACTTGAAAAGGTTTTTTCTCACATTTTAAAGCGCTCATTTGAGCTGAAATTTTTTATACACTATTGCTTTGGGTAAAAATACAATAATTTAATTATAATTAATTAAAATTAATTGACTGAAACTAATTGTTTAAAGAATTACAGATACAGCCAAGTTGGTTTCATTTTTAGCGACTTGGGTCAAAACTTTAAAAGATTTCTTTTCTCACGTTTTAAAGCATTCAGTTGAACTGAAATTTTATATACACGGCTGTTTTATATGACAATACGATACTTGAATGATAATTAATAAAAATTAATTACCTATTGTGTTTCTGTCATGTATATATAAATATTTATATTAATTGTATCTATTTAATAAAATGTAGCTAAAATAAAATTTTTCACTGTTGATTTAAGTAGGAATTGACTTAAAAAATTTTTTTTATATTACTTGTTTCTCCCTATTTTGAAAATATTTCTGGACTTTTGCATGATGAAATGATAAAATCATTTAAAACAATTCTACGTGGATTACTGTGTGAAGAAAATACGCCTGATGGGGGTTTTGGGATTGAAAAGATTGAGGCGAGTGAAAAAGCTTTTTTAAAACAAAAAATAAACGAAATTAATACACTTTACCGGTACTTAAATTAAAGGACGCATGTGCTAGTACATGCTTAAAATATTATTGATTATAAAATATGTATGTTTAAAATTACTTGTACGCTGAAAATTAGGAAATGTTATTAAAACCCATCAGTGGCGCACACAAGGAGAAAGGGATTATATGTACTATATTACACAAGGATTATATGTACTACATATATATATATAGTACATAAAATTTAATTCATTTGTTATTAATGATTAATTTTATTGATAATTTCTAATTTCATTCAATAATTAATTTGTTACTGTTTTTTTTACCTCAAAATCGATAAAATCAAAAGAATATGTTGGGCGGCTTATTGGAGCATGATACAACAACAAACTTTCGACCCTAACCCCCCCCTCCCTCCTCCCCCTTGAAAAATTCCTGTGTGCGGTACTGAAACCCAATATAAAGTTACTTTTTTTAAGTTGAAAATACAGTTTTGGACAGCGCTTTTTTTTTCCCCCTTTCCCTTTCCTTGGAATTTTTTTTTTTATAGGTTAGAAAGAAAAAAAAACCGCAAAATCGGGGGTTAAGATTTCCACAGCTCTTGGGTAACTATTTATTTCAGTATGAAAATCATCAAAAAAAAAATAATAAAATTAGTATATCTTTTTACAATTCAATAGCAAAAGGCCCCTAATGATTTTGAGTCTCTTTCACATAAAATAAGGGTAACTTCACCCGCTGGGAAAGTCCATTCAAATCGATAGTAAAAGGGGTTTTCCCCCGGTAATTCCTCACCGAGTCTGAGTGATTGCTGGCCCAACTTTGCCGTACTCTTCCCCTCTCTCCCCTTCCCCCATCTTCCGTGGGAGCCGTTGTATTCGTGGGTTTGGGTCGTTATCGCTTTTTATCGTTCCGGGGACGTCCCAAAAGGCTCCCTTCAAAATCCAGTCTCCCCTCCGGGCTCTCCCCCTTTATATCCTCTCTATTTCTCCCAGTTATCCTTTCTGATCTCTTTGTCGGCCTCAATCCCCCTTGTTCTTCTCGCCCCCCGGTTTTCCCGGGTCCTTGATCTCTTACCCTTCTGCCGCGCC
>BMAV01027435.1:58980-80094 GCA_019973955.1 Trichonephila inaurata madagascariensis | reverse complement strand
TAAAATTTTCTAAAGAAATCTATATAAAATAATTCATTTTGCAAAGAAAAAAAAGAAAGAAACCATGCAAAGAATGCTAAGAATTTTTTTTATTGGTATGGATAACAAAAATACATTAAAAGCAACTGTTATAAATTCTTTTATCACACATCCCCCTCCCTCTTAATCCTTCCCACTTAAAAAGCATTTTGAAAATGCAATACCTCATAAAGCAGGTTTCAAATGAATATATAAATATACTCATGATAAAAAAATTTATTAAAAATAACAGTTATATTCATTTTAGCATTAAATGTATTTAAAAATCATCAATTCTTGAGAATGTAAATATTACAAAATATGCTTGTACATAAATTTAGAATGCAAAATTTTTATTAACAGATTTTTCTATATAATGTTAATAGACCTAATACCTTGAGGGAAAAAGAAAATTGTATGCTTTAAGGAAGAAAGATTTAAACAAAGTAAAAGTACAAAATCACATACCTCAGCACAAAAAAAAAAAAAAAAAGAGAGAGAACAAATAAACTTTTGTATATATTCGAAAATTATGTAAAAATTTTTTTTCCCTTTGTTGTAACAAAAGACAATTATTCCTTTTCTTTACAATGCACACAAAAGAAAAATATTTTTCAACGAGATTCTTTATAGTTTCCATAATTTCTCTAGTGAACATTTATTGAGTCTGCTTTCGTTGAATTCTACAAGATGTAGCAAAATGAATTTTACACATGATACAAAATTAAAGATTTAACAAGTATTCATTCTAACTTATAAACCCACTTGAACTACTCCCATTTATGCATCTATTTAAAAAGCATTGCTCCCTAAATATATTTTCTTGTTACTAACTTAGCAAAATTATTTAAATAAACTTTTATACTGAAAAATATGCAACACACAATACTCTTAAATTTATAGTTACTTCCTACAGAGGTGGAGAAGGAATACAAGAACTAAAATACAAAAGAAAGCTGAGAAAATATAAATCAATATATAAAAGTAAAAAGAAAACTGAATTTACACTAATAAACACATATATAAAGGTATTTAAAATATATTTTGTAGACCACATCAAGAAAGAATAGCATTTTTAAATATGCAGATGCATAAATCATAGTACAGATTTCCAAATTTTATTAATTAGAAAGCTTACTATTAAAATTATTTCTTGTAGAGAATCAAAATTTTAACACAACTAATGAAAAAAAAAACACTGCATCATGGAAAATAATACTCAGAGCTTCTTATAATACCTATAATGAATTTTTCCCCAAATCTATTTTTTGAAAAAGGTAACCTTGAAGTTAATTTCTATGTATCATATGTGGGTAAAAATAATTTACAATCATAACACAACTATCCAAATTAATTAAATTGTAATACGTTGATATCCCATTCAATATTTCCATACTTTTAAAATAATATTGATGATACATGACTGTCACTTTTTTTAAAAATGGAGAGAATAAGAAATAAAAATTTTCCAGCTTTTGAGTTCTATTAACTGACACAAATTTGTAACAAAGTAACAAAACTAACTCTTGGTCTAAAAAGATTGTAAATAAGAGGAATCTTAATTTTCCATACAAAGAATAATATTAAATATTCTATTAGACTTTGATAACAGTATTTCACTTAGTTTACATAATATGCTGATACTGTTTTCAGTCATGTAATTACATATAATTGCAGTAAAATTTATATTACTAAGAATATTTTAATAAAATATGAGGTATTCAATTCATTATGATAATTTTTTACAAACTATCTTTAAAAAAAGCATGAAATGAAAAGTTTTTCAAAAAACTAAAATGTGATTTAATCTTTAAGCAGAAAAGGTTTCAGAAGAAAAAAGAAAAAACAAGCAACTACGGTCTAGTTTTAGATTTTAAAAGCTTTATTTTAAATATGAATAGGTAATCAAAACTTCATAATTAATTTTCTAGAAATAATTCTATTATATTCCAACATAAATGGTAAAAATTTAGTGGGTTACAGAAATATAAATAAATGTATTGGGAAAGAAAGAAAAACTGAGCCTATTATATAATTTAAAACACTTTAGTATAAGATAGGCAAGTAATAATCTAATAAAAATGTATTAGACTATATTGAATACGAGAAGCAAAAAATCTGAAGAAATTCTTATTGAAAATATAAATTGCCTCTTCATGATACTCAACTGTTTTACCTATATGAAAATTTCACTATTTAAAAAAATTATTAGCCTCTTTAAAAATATTGTAACATGGGTCTTAGAATTTAGCAATTATACTTAGAATATGTTTAATTTTTAAAAGAATCACAAATATTAACATGCATTAACAACAACAACAAAAAAAACCCTTATAAATAAAAACACAACTTCAGATTGATTAATTTAATTTTACATTTATTCAAATAAAATAAATTATGGAATAAAATGCATTTCATTTAATGAATATATAAGATGTAAGAAATATATGTGCAAAAAGGTAGTAAAATATAACAACTTTTCACACAAACACTATTTATTAATATTATAACTATTACATCAGATGTGTTTTTCCGAGTAAAAATATTAAAGTAAACGAGAAAGGTTCAAAACTAAGCTTATAACAAAAAAATAAAACATTTCTTTTTTTAATTAAAATAATTCTTATAAATAAGAACTAAATCTGCATTTCATTTTAATATGACACAGAAAACTTGACTTAGTCACCAGCATTAAAAAAGAATTAAACTGAAATTTTCTTAGTTTTGAAGAAATAATGTATAACAGTACATTATTAAACATATCACAGTTAAGTGATTTTTCTCCCATTAGCAATACTCTTTGGCATAATCCAAATTTTTTTAAAAAAATGATAATACAGAAAAAAATAAAACATCAAACTTCAACCATTAATACACTAAATTGTAGTATAATAAGAATAAAACTAAAAATGAATGACTTTTTAAAATAAATATTTTTGCAATAAAACATGCAAATAATGATACCTATTCAGTGGCCTTGAAAAACCGAAACTAGGAAACCAAATCAACAAAATAACTGGAAGAAATGTTTAAATTTTATTTAAAATGAAGAAAATTCAGACATTTTTATTTCTACTAATTTAAATAGCACTTTTACAGAAATAGGTTGCTCTACATAGAATTTCAAATATTAGAAGAAAAACATGGACCCCATCTATTCATGAGTTATGGACAAGGACACAAGCTAAACTGCCTAACAGCAATTGTAATACACAGATTTTACAGAACACTGAATTAGACAATTTCCTATCAAGTGTATTGTTTTATACAAACAAAGAAAAAAATAGGTACTTCTTTTTACAAGCAATGTAGTACCAAAAAACAATACATAATTTACAATCACACAACAACCCTTTCTTTAAAAAAACAACTTATACAATAAATAATTAATCTTGCTTCTTTTCTTCTAATGGTTTTTCCGTAGTAGTACAAACTGTACCATTGGCTTCTGAATGCTGGATTTCAGTTTCACCACTAGTTCCAAATTCATTCATTCTTTTTGGATCAACACGATATATCCATCTTTGGTATAAATAAATGAAGAATACAATATCTGCAATAGTAATAATCATAATCAAGTATGGCAATTAATAATCTGTTTTAAAAAAGCATTCTGAGACAATTAAAAAATTACTTGAAATTCAAATGTAAGAGCTTCAAATTGATTAGGATCTTAAAATTAGATAAAGAAATATTCTGCAATTACTATCATAAAATGGTACAATGAATATACAACAAAGGGGGTACGCTTCTTACCCCAACCTTTTTACAACCTAGTGGACTGAGGCATAATTACTGCAAACAGAAGATGCATCAGAGGCGATGTCTGTTCCCCTTCATCAAAAGGCAAAATTACAGTTTAGAACTTTTAGGCCATAAATATTTATAGCATTTTCAAAGGTGTGCTTTGTTTCTCAATCCACATTTTAGTACATGAGATGAAGTATAAACTGTAAATAATTTTATAATTAAAAATGTGTATGATCCTCATCTTTGGACTGATCTCAAACTACAAATTACAGCAAATCAGAAATGTTTCCATTTTTCAAAACTTCCAAGAGCAATGTACTATCAAAAAAAAAAAAAAAAAAAATTGAGGGGCCTCTTTAAGTAACTTTTCAAGAGAAAAAGGGAAAGAGGATTTTCATCCCACCCTAATACACACATGCGGTGTAGAAAGGTAACACAGTAATAATCCACTTCAGAATAACCTTGTGATATATCATTATTTGGAATTAACTTAAATGACGCATAAGGAACAATTCCTTCAGAATTAAATTTTGAGTTTTTTTAATACTTTAATAAGAATTACTAGCAATCATTAAATGGAAGACTGAATAATTATCACAAATAATAAGCAAGTTAAGATTGGAGATTTATCGACACTGAAAATCGAAAGTGGATCATCTCACCCTCCTAGTAACGGTGTGGGTGTCAAATTAGCAGTCTGTGCTAACATTTTAAAATACAACAGCTTCATTCTTTTAAGGGACTTGAATAAATAACAGTACATGCTTATACCCTTAGTACATTAAACTTGGTTTTTGTAAAAAAGGGAGGGAGAGACCTGACATTTTGTCATAGCTGTTCACAAGCTTTAATATCCACTAATCAATTCCTACTATAACTATGTGATTTTTGTTTGGAATAAGACTCATGCCCCAAATGATGCTTGCTTATGTCTTTGATTTAATGGATCAGACTTGAAACTTGAGAGTCATGAGAGCTTAAGAAAGATCTTATGTATTTCTCATTGACAAAGCACGGCAGAAATTTTCCTACAGAACATACAACTGAATTTGTTGGAATTTGTGGTTAGAAGCAGCGCTTAAAAAGGACTTCCAAGGCTGTGGCAATATTGAAGGATATCATTTTTATGGGAAGGCTCAAAGATCTGCATGTAAGTGATGTTGAAGAGTTAGTGGAAGGGAACAAGGAAGAGCTATGTGTGATTAATTACACTAAAATAATAAAAATTGGAAGACATTAAACAAAAATGCATACCATCTCTAAAGCAACCTAATCTGTACATGGTTGGCATCTTGATCACAAAAGCAAATATGTCATCAATAAATGTATTGAGGAACTTATAAGATAACATTCGCCAAGGAAGATGAGCAACTGATTTCAATTTGTAATTAATGAAAAGTTGAGGAGTCATCATTATAAAACCTATTCAGAAGAAAAATATGAAATATTTATATTAATTTAATCATTATAAAATAAAAACAAAAAATAGAATGTTGGGACAGAACAACACAATATTTAAAACTTTTTTCATTAACAATAACTTTAGGAAATATTTACAAATTATTTTTCAATACAAAAATCAATAAAAATCTAATTTTAAAAAATAATAATAAATAAAATGTTACTTAGATTTTATTCTAATAATTAGGTAACCCAAAAATATCAACTTAAAAAAATAAACAGATTGAATTAAATCAAATGATACATTTTCAGACCAACACAATATTAGTAAAATATGAATTTTATTGTAAAAAGGAATTGCATAAATTTCTAATGAGTTGTCAAATATCAAAAAGGTTGGATACAAAGTAGTAGCCACACAGCACAATAGATATGAGAGAGAGAGAAAAAAAAAATTACTTTATTATAATAAATACAAAAATTTATATTTTCTGAATATATGTCTAACACCTACTGCCATATGATAAAGTGCCACATGTTATCAGCATGTTCACTTCTGGTGATGTCCTTTAACAATCACCCTATATATAGCACAGATAACCTCCTGTTAAAATGGATCCCTTGTAGTGTCCCCCCCCCCTTTGGAAAAGAGGTCATAGTTATACAAATTCATTATGGATAAATATGGAGGATGTTTCACTATCTTTCACTGCCGCCTTGAAGAGATCTGCAACAGCATCTGCAATATGATATTCGATATTGCTATGAAGTATGGTTCATTTGAAGGCCATAAATGGTTTTGCTTTCTCCTGAGTGCAGAAAATCTCAGGAATTCATAGCAATTGGCAGCATTAACATTCTGTCCTCGAGATACAGTTTGGCACTGTATCATTCTGTGTGAATGCCATATGCAATAACAAACATTAACTTCAGATGATATAGTGCTGTGCATACCTTCTGTGGGTATGTGGTTTCAAAAGTGAAGTGAAATAACATTAGGAAATAGAATTTGTAAGACAAAAATATCTCATGTGGTTTTTATAACACCTTTCACAAAACATTTTCACCCATTATATGCTATTGAACAATATAGAAAAACATCATTACCACATGCATTCAGTAGGCCTTGGTGTAACAGTTGTGTATTATGGCCTAATGCAATTTAGATTTTTATTCAAGAGCATTATTCCTGCTTTGTAAACATTGCCAAGGTCTTCTCTTTCTAACCACACTTTAAGCCATCTTATGCTCTCTAAGATTATCTTATACTAGTTCAGAGAATGCCGTGCTTATCTGGTGCATATCAATTAAAATACGGAGGAAATGCATTTACTTTTATACAACCTTTGTATTTGCATTTAAAAAATGATTGAATAAACTTTTATTTACTTTTGTTACATATAAATGATACAGATAAAGAAAATGTTTAATAACAATACATTACATTTTTAAGAAAATTATAGCATAATTTTCATACTTCACACTTAATTTTAAATATCTCATTTTTATATATGGGATGAAAAATTAATTTGATAAAGGATGTCTTCATATAACAGCCTTTTGAAGGGTGCATTTTTGTTAAGGTAATTTTTAATGAAATTGTATACAGAATTCAATATTATGGATTATACCTTTCTACCCTTTTGAAAAAATGCCATGTTTTACCTGAATGGGTCTAATTGACCCAGGGGGTAAAGACTTACTCTAGGCCTGCAGAAATATTTTCTATGCGGTTCATTTATCTATTATTAATAAATTATTTTAAAGGCATACTTTAGCTTATTCAAGTTACTTCTCTTTGATATTCTTTTTTCTATTTGGACTGGATACGGTTAGTGATAGCAGACAACAGTGGAGTAGCGACAATTTTATGGATGGAACTAATTTTTAACTATCTTTCATATCTTGTAAGCAAAAAATATTAAAAAAAAAAAAAAAAAAAAATTTAAAAATTATTAGGGAGTTGACTATTTTGTAGTGAAAAACAAATATTGATCAGTAATTGTTTGATTTGTCACGAAAGTGCTGAATTTAAAACATACCAATAAACAGGAATCATACAATGATGTGATTTTCCTCGAAGATCTCTTTCAAGAGATTTGTTATATTATTGGTAATCATATGAAGCCGTTTATTGATGAAGAAATTGTGAAAGAGTGTTTCTTAAATGCTCCTACTTTAGTGTTAGTGAGGAAAATAAAAATATGATAAAAAATAAATATATAATAATTAAAAAAGCAAAACAGCAGTTATACTATTTCAATTAATTTTCCACATTTTAAATTTCCAATGTTATCTCTTTGGTCTTAAAGCAGTTCTCCCCCCATTTATCCTCAAGTTGCAGCATGCATGAAATTACTAGCATATGTGTGCGACCCACGTGGAATAGCTGACATATGTATGCGGCCCAGCAGAAAAAAAGATTAAGTACCCCTGGTCTAAATGAACATATAACATGGAAAAGTACAAGCTGTTCATCAGTTAAATTTTCATAAGGAATGACTATCCTTGGACATCTCAAACAATGAACAGTTTCTCTTTCTAGTTCTGAAACATCTGTCAGAATGTCAGACATTTCTGCATAGGATAAGTGATCTGATTCCCTGGTTTCATTTAATTCACTGTCACTTATTTCATCCGATTTGATAACCGAGTTCTTGTTTTTATTTTATCTTCAATAAAACCATATTTGTGATACATGATGCTATATTACACAAAAATAACTAAATGCACCCAGAACACAGTACACTATAAAACTGATTCACAGCTTAATTTTGCAATTGTATATAATTAATGTTTTCTTGCATCCCCTGACCAAGTTATTAAGCTCTTATAAACTGAACAGAAACACATCTTTTGTTGAATTACTTGTAATTATTTGCATGTATTTCTTGTGTGATTATAAAGTAGCATGGCATACATATTTCTAGCTACACATGTTCCATATCCATGTCCATTCTCTGAATCTAGACCAGTGGTAAAGATCAATGTGAAGATAATATATGTCATAAGTGGACAGTGGCAGCAAGGTGAAACAGCCAAAATGGAAAAAATGAAAAAGCTTTGAGCTCAATTTTATAAACTAAAGACTATTTCTTTCATTATTCAAGATACAAATCATAAGTTTCACAAGATAATTTCTCTTGCTTTTGTCATGTTTAAACAAAATGTAAATTATAAAGTTTCTAAAGAACATAAAAAGTCCACCATTTTAAAAGTTAAATGCCTACAATTTTGTAACAGTTCCATGTAGAAAAAATTCCAGAGTTTGCAATTTTGCCTAGCAAGCAACACAATGCAAAGGCTTAAAAGATAGGATCCAAAATAAGAACACTTATATTTAAAAAAACATTCAAACATAAATATTATATTCTGATTTCATTACCATATTTAAAGAGAACAATATATTTTATAATACAACTCATTTGCGAACAGATCAATTTATTTTAAATCTTTTATGTTCCCAAGTAAAAAAAATTAATATTTTTGGAATATTATACCAGTTAAAGAGTCTCATAAATTTACATGAAAATTCATACAGTTCTGCCTAAAAATATATTCCAAGTTTTGATCAGTTTTTTTGGCATGAGGCAAAAATCTTTAACATTGACAAGAATTATGCAACAAAATATAGTAAAAAGAATTGATGGATACAAAAAAGTAACATAATCTAAACTAGGGATTGACAACCTTGCAATTGTATGTCAAACCAGTCTACCCATATGAATCAAAGTGCCATGGAGTAGGAAATATTTCAAACAATTTGATTTCCATGACAATGTATGCAGAGTTAGGGAATAGAGGTTAAGAATACAGATTCAGAATTTTATTATTTATTAACTGTGCATCATTCAAATAACATAAAATCTAACTATTCCTTTAATATAAATAAAAAATTAAAATTTTGTACATATATTATGCATATTTTAAACATTTATTAAAATAAGAAATAAACACAAGATATAAGTATACCTCTTCAAAATAATTACATTTAAAATAAAAATGTTTTAATCCAAGCTTTGTTCCTGCACCACTCTACTTTTTATTGCAATATTAGGGGTACAATTAGTGACTTTTCTTAGCCTTTCATCCCTACTGAAGTGGGTCGATAAATGAGTACCAAGCTTGCTTGGGGACTTGAACACTGGGGTCTTGCTTCAGACTGTCTACCTGATTGGGACATCTGCTCATCCACCTCAGCACCCAATGGTCATGTATAATGAGATGAGCACAGTAGGCCCTGGCCCTCATGGGCTGTTGTGCCACTGAGTTTGAGTTAGTGACCTTTAATTTGGCATTCCACTTGCTAAACAACATTGCAAACTCAAAATATCTTTTATATGAATTTTTTTTTGCATAGATAAATAAAACCCAAAGCAGAAAACAGAATATGCATTTTTCTTCACACAACTGAATCTCTTTGGGATAAACAGCCAATAGTTTAAAATGGCTGTTGATTTATAGTTAATTATCTTTCAGACTTTTCTGTAATTCTGTAAATTTTGCTTACAATAATTTAGAAAATGTTAATTCAATAAGCACCACTTCAAAATTATCAACTTCTATCTACTCAAACATTAATAAATTTGTAGAGTGGTGTAGATTGCCGACATCTGGTATAAACTATGCTGCTCTAAATAATGAAGTCAAAATATTCTTACTATAATATTTTTTAATTAGTATATAAGTATAAAATTGGGGTTTTATTCTGTTACTATAAGAAACAAAACTAATTTAAAAAGAAATATAGGAAAACATATGCATAATCAAAAAATAAATTTTAAAACTGAAAGAAAAAAATACCTTTAATAATATACACAGATATTAGTGCAATCAGCGAGTAAAAGTTCTATAAGAAATATTACATACCAAAAGTTAATAAGAATCCATATAGCATGCCTAAGACCCAGGAATACCATCCTTTATGTTCCAAGTAAAGAAGTGAGTACACTGCATAACACCCTAACAAAGGGAAAAGAGCCCAAGACAAGTATCGGAATGCCAACTAGAGATTAAAAGATCAGAAAAGGAAACAGAATAAATAACAAATATCAGAAGAAAACTATATTTTAAGATGGGGAAATCTAAATTCAAGAGAGAAGAACTTTATAAAACCACACATGTAATAAAATTAGTTTTAAACAACAGATGAAACAGTAAATTAAAAAATTATGTCATTAAATACCTTCATTTCAAGCATTTCAATTATAAGAAATTTAAAATTATGATTTACTTTTTCTTTATAGGAAAAGCTAAACAACATTCAAGAACTACACATTTTATTTTGTCTTGTATAAATAGCTGTGAAGGATTGATCTTACTTTAATTAAATAGATTTTATACCTCAATGAAATAAGCTAAATATATTATACATGAACGAAAACCTTAATTTTTGTTTTTAGAAACAATAAATCCCCCCCCCTGCTATTTAAAAAATAACAAAAATAGAACTAAGAAATAAGTAAATATGATAAAACAAAAATTACGACAAAAAGTTGAATCAAGTATTACAATACACAAAGTGGTATTTACATGAAAATATGTTTGAAAAGATTTTATGATTCATTACTATTTTATTAGTATTTTTAAACAATCATTATAAAGACAGTTTTATCTCAATGGATGTATCCAAGATATGTTCTATGACTGCAAGTCCAACTTATCGAAACAATGTTTAAGAGAGGGAATAGGGCAGCTAATTACTTGCTTTTAATCTCTGCTATAGAAAAGATACATTTAGATAAAACAACTCTCCCCTAGTAATTTTTCAATCCTTATATTTAATAATTCACAATTGGTTTAGCAGTGGAAGGTTATTATTCTTCATTGGTTCAAAACCAATTTCAATTCACATATTATTCTTGGTAGAAATAATTAGAAATGTATTGCCCTTTAAACATAGTCAAAATTAAGGTAATCTCATTGATATTTTTGTTACTTTCATCACTATTTTAATAAGGTAGGGGGGGGACAAGCAACAGAATTTGTTTTGTGTGAAGTTTTACCTTCATTTTAATATCCTGTACATGCATAGAAAAACATTTATGTGCTAACATAGATATGCATAAAACAGTTTAAAAACCACTGTTTTAGATTAAAAAAAAATATTCATTTTTGATCTTTTCTATAGACCTACTATTAACTCAAACATTTACCATTTTAATTTACAATATTTGAAAGATAATGAAATAAAAACATTACTCACAATATCAAACTGCTTCGTTGAAGATTCAACATAAGAACCTTTATCTGTTAGTCTTATTCTAGGAATAATGCCTAATATTTTTTGTTCTCTGTTGATTTCTACATTAGTAACCTTATGTATCTTCCAGATTTCAATCAAAAGTCCAACAAATACTGATATTCTGACTACCATATTAGTGTCATTGTCCAACACATACAACAGGACTACAATTGACTGGAATACATTGAAAAAGACAGATCGAACAGACAATCCTTCAAGTGATTTTCTATTATTCCAAAACTGAATATCTAGAATACATAAAGACTATATTTTAGATATTATATAATATTAATACTTAATCATTATATCTGCCTGAAATATACAGACAGAGATATAATGAATACTTAACAAATACAGTCGGACCCCGATTTAACAAATTTATCGGGACCGAACATTTTGTTCATTAATTCCGGATCATTCGTTAGATTGAGGTCCAAAGAAAATGCAAATTTTTTACACTTTTCTTTCGAAAATTTTATAATAAACTACTACACAAAAAATATACGTAGTTAGAAATTATACATTTTTTTTATTGACAGCTAAAAATGCTATTAGTGAATTATTATGTACCATTTAATTGGAAATTAAAATACTGACTAATAGATTTTTGATAATCTTTTTGATTTCTGAGCAAAAGTTATTTTTCAACTTATGCAAAGAAAATACAGTATCATTTACATCCTACTGCATAAGGTATGTTTTCCCAGTTTTCAAATAATGTAACGCATTGGAAAATGTAACAGTTTTAATAGGAGTTTTATTATCAATTTCTACATCAGAATATATCGCTATTCATTGACTCCAAAAAGTGAACAATTTCCTTAAATTCAGTTGTACAGATAAGCAATAAAGTAACATTATTGTTAAAATCTGAAAATATCCCCTGTGTTGTGTAATGGGATGAGATAAGGAATTTTCTGTCCTATTCAAAACTCACACGATAGGTTACACTCATGCCTCATCTGCACCTGTTAAGTATAATAATGGTTTGTACTCTTTTCCGTCAAAATTAGCTGATAACACAAAAAGCCTGTTCGGTCAAAAAGAATGCCATTTTTAAAGAAAATCAATTTAGTTTTAATAAAAACTAAAAAAAATTGAGCTGTTGAAATAATTTGGGTGTTATTATTCATTAAATAGGGTTTTTTTTCTTTCAATTTAATTGGGGCAAGAGAAAAATTAGTTAAATCGCAATATTCATTAAATAAGGGTTTGTTAAATTGGGATCTCCCTGTGCTTTTCTCAACACATAACATGAAATAAAATTAATTCAAAAATAGTAGAACAGAAAAACAGTTATCAATGCCCTTTAATTTTATGCTTACCATTTTTAAATGCAAGGAATTCAAAAATACTATGAACAATAGATACAACAAATGTCAATCCTAAGAGAATAGGTGATGTTTCTAACAATGCTTCTTTCATATAATCCTGATCCTCGTCACTTTCTTCCATGAGATCTTGACCTAAGAATGAAGTCCATCGAGACCTCATTGCTTGAGCTGTATACAGCTGCCAACGGAACAGAGAAAGTGGTTGAAATGTCAAGTGTATTGGCAGACTCCTGTAAATAATAACATTTGTTTTAGCAAATATTTTACTTCAATTGTTAAAATGGAGAATGAAGTATTTTTTGAATATGAATAATACCCACATGTAAAATCTAAAATTATAAGATTTTTTGCCCTTTTATTATGCTTTTATTCAAAATTGATATGAAATATAGAATCATAATACGAATTTACAAGAAATGTTAAAGAGTTCTTACATTAGTATATAATACATCTTTGTTAGATCATCAAACAATAGAATTACAATATGTGTATTGCATTTGAATACTTTTAAAATTTAACTGTTCATTGAACATTTAAAAAAAAAAATCTTTTCACACATCTTATGTCAAAATTAAAAACTAGGGGCAATCACCATTAACTACAATCATAGCAATTACACTTTAAAACAATACAGTATTAATCATTTAAAAAATAATTAAAATCACTATTATTATTTAATCATTCAATGTAAATAAATGTATCTGTTATATTTTAACATAACTTATTCAACATTTATTTTTTCACATTTGTATAATTTATCAGTGCACATTTGTATATTTTTAAAAATAATTAACATAATTGTAAATATCTTTTAAATAAAGTCCTATTAATATAAATTATGACAAATATAAAAAGTTAACTTACTTAACAGTTTCATTTATCGGAATGTAATCTCGAATTAAATTCCAATAATCATTTACATATAAAATAGGGAAGTAATCACCAGAAACAGGTTCAAACTCAACAACTGTAAACAAAAAGAAATATTAATACATATGTATCATTACTTTTGAAAGTTTACAGTATTATTTAAATAGTGATATTACAGTCAAAAATATATAAATAAAAATGTTTAGTTAAATAGTACTAATTTTAAATATAAAATTTACAAGTTACACAATAAGGTTGTATTTGCTAAATGTAAAAACATCCTAAACTAACTTGGTACATATTTTCAAATAAAAAAATTTCTGCATTTTCATGAAATTTGTCATTGTAAATTACAATTCTAATACAATGTTAATAAAATCTTAAAAAATTTTCCATATATAACCACTTTCTTCATCTAGTAAACAAGCCTTTAACATTTTTTGACATGTGCGAAAAAAAATGAAGCAATACTGATAAAAATGAACAACAAAATGTGTTTGTCTCTAAAAGGATAAAGTATTTATGTCAGAGAACTTTTTATCTGAAAAAAAATGTTCCAATTCTGGATTTTATTCTTTAAACACTCTATAAAAACAATTTTAATAAACAAGGGAAAAATTAGTAATATTCTATAAATTTGAAAACAATAGTAATAAACTATAGAATAATGGTGTGCAAGTGAGTGAGAGTAATAAACATCACACTATAAAGCTGCACAAAGGCTACTGGCGACAGACCTGACCCATGGTCAAGTGACAAGGATGACACCAGAGTTGCCACCATTTCAATGGGAGAAAATTTGAGCCAGCATATTTAATGTGCGTTGGCCTCCTCTTCTCCGAGGTCTTCAGCAATTCTAGGCTCAAAATCATGACATGACAGCCACAAGCCTGTTACCTTGATCACTAGGCTACCATGATCTCCAGAATATTGGTGAAATGACAATTTTGTTATTGTGAAATGAGAATCCCCTTCCAAACTATTAAAGGAGCTATTTGAATTAAAATTTGGAAAATACATTTTGAAAAAAAAAAGGCATTTAAAATACAAATGAGACATTGATAGATATACAAAAATAAATGTAAATAATTTTATTAAAATTTGTTATTGTTGTAAAAAAAATTCAGACTATAAAGATTAAAAAAAATAATAATATTTGTGATTTCTTACTCTCTGGTACCAATGTCATTTTAAATCTAAATATCAAAGTATTATTTACATTCATCTAAAGGTGGAGGAACATGTCCTTGTACCCAAGCAGTATGATCATCAATTATGTTTATAGTCAAATTTGGATGCCAGTGGGATAAGATTTCAAGAGGATTCTCTTCTGCTTTCTAAAAGAATAAATATACATTTTAAAAGAAATCACCAATAATTATGTACACTTATTTCTAGTGTTTTTATGGCATCAGCCTTAAAAATTCCAAATAACATAAGCAGCTTGTGTACAACTGCTGAAATATGCTTTATTAAAATAGAGTGTACTTATATTAACACATAACTGATTTAATAAAGTACTATTTGATAAACTGCAGAAATTTTTTTTTCAAATTATAAGTTATAGTATAGGGTGTTTATAAATGAATATCTGAGTTTTAATGCTTTATAGTATTTATTACATTTAACTTATTAGAATAACTCATACATCGAATGAAAGACCCATTGAAACAGATTTCTTTGCTGGCATATGTGCGCATGCATGTGAAACGAATGTTAATTCCCCCCCTTCCCCGCCAATTGACACGCTAGTAGAAAAATGGCGACTAGTGAACAGAAACTGTTTTGTGTTCCCCAGTTTGCGAAGATAGAATCTGCTATTACTGTGCAATGAGCATTCAGGTGGACAAGTGAATACTCATACTGCTTGCATCTGGAGCTTAGAAAATCCTCACAAGGTGCTAGAATTGTTACAAGACTCACCTAAATAGAATATTTTTTGTGTTCTATCTCGGCAGAAAGTGTATGAAAGCCTTTTGTTTTCAGAGAACCAACTATACTGGTTATGCCTATCTTGATGCTCTTCAACTATGGTTATTTCCTCAATTGAAAGGAAGTGAATCAAATAACTTCATTTGGCAGCAAGATAGTGCAATGCCTCACTGGCATCTCGCAGTATGTGATTGGTTGAACATTATTATACTCAACAAATGGATTTTCCGCAAAGAACCTCACAATAAAGCTTGTTTCGCATGACTTTCACGTTCACCCAATCTGACATCATGTGATTTTTATCTGTGGGGCTCATTAAGGATTGTGTGTACATACCTCTGCAACTAGCTGACCTTTCAGACTTAAGACACAGGATTGAAGCAGCTGTTGCAAGAATTACCTCTGACACACCGAACAAAATTTGGGATGAACTCGCTTATTAACTTGATGTGTATATTGTGACGAATGGGGCTCACATGGAGCATTTGTAAGCCTGTATGTAGAACTGTTTCAGTTAATCTTTCATTCGATATATGAATTGGGCTTGTAAGTTATATGTAATAAAAACTATAAAGCGTTAAAACTCCGATATTCATATAGAAACACCCGGTATAATCAATAAAAAAACATATTTTTAGCTCACATTATATGATAATGCATTAAATTAAACAAAGAACTCGCCTTGACAAATTTAAAGATTTTCCTTCAAAAAAGTAATTTTTCTGTAAATTTACATGACTTCAAAAAGTTTTAAAGAAACAGAAAGTTTATTTAAAATATTAATAATTATCACCTCCAGAGGACTTTTTACTTAGTCCTGATAATATTCTCAGCAACATTGACATTTTTAATGCACTCTAAGAGGTCATTTTCTACAATATATTCAAAAGTTGTATGAATTTCCTCCATTATCTCAAATACATATAACTTTTGCTTTATTTTTACCCTAGAAAATGAGAAACGGTGCCAGGTTGATATATGAAGGGATCTAAGGATAAAGAAATATGGAGTATTTTGAACCCAAAATACAGTTTTTGATCAAAAATCATAATACATGATGCAGCAAATTTGTATTATCATTAATAGCATCATTTTTTAAAAGTCAAAGCAACATTTCTGTTTTGTGTTGCCAATCAAGAATAGTTCATGAGTAATAACATAACAAGTCAAAATTTTAATAAATGTTTTGCAGCAATTTCTATGATAAATCTCAACATACTGATTTTGCTTATGGTAAAACAATTCGCATAAATATTCTGAAACCCCGTATATCTGGTTGAAATTCATCATTATGGAAGCTCAGTAAGACCAATACAAATTTTGCAAGTAATATGCATTCATCAAAATGTTCAGATATCTGTGGTGGTTCAGTGTAATGTTCACAAACATTTTATCAATGACAAATTATTGAAAGTTAATTTTTTAATTTAATAACCAATAAATTACAACTTCACTCGTTCATAGATCTCTGATAAAACAGAGCAAGTTTTCATGACAGTATGCTACATAAGTAACTGCACTCCTTCTGAGAAAAAAACTTACTAAAGAGATCCCCAACTCCTTCATCTAAAGCCCTTTTTACTATCGAAAATTTCATACGGCAATTTTCCTCTTCTAGCTTAGAAGCTAATTTGAAGCAAATTTTCCCAAGATGATATTCATCAAGAGTATAATGAATTTCTTTGAATAAAGCAAGGATACCAAGGAACTCCCCCCCCCCTCCAATTTCTTAAAATATTTCGAAATTTTCAAGTCTTTAATAAAAACAAATATAAATATAATTTAAATTATAATATAATAAAATAATAACTTTCAATGTTTGCTTATGAAAATAATTTTTCACAAACCTGATATTTACATATCAGTTATTTGAAACACATAGAAACAGTTAATGTATCAGTCCCAAAAGAAATTTTAAGACCTGAATATATGAATGCTTTAACGTAACTAAAATGAAGTTGGAAGATCTCATGAAATTCAGTCTATGCTTTTAACTCATCCAAATATGATAAAAAAATATTAATTTCATAAAGCATCATACCTTTATGTCTTCAGCACTTGCAGATGTCTCCCCAGTCAATAAATTATGAGTGCGTTGATAACGAAGTTTTTTGTATTTATTCATTCCTGAGAAAAAACAGTAATTACTTTTACAATTTAATGATTTAATTACAAGAGAAATAATTGTTGAATATTTTCATATTTCTAAAATTAAAAATGACATTTTGAAAAAAAAATTTTAATAGATACTTAGTTCTTAAAATAATTTTTAAAAATGACAGGCATTTAATTTTCCAATAAAATCAAAATGGATAATTTGAAAATTTTTAAAAACTTTATCCGTATTTATTAAACCAACATACCAAATGAAATTATACAGGAAAATCTTTATTTTAAAGATATACAAAAACCTTAGGAATAAACTTAAGACTGATTTTAACATGTATCACTTATACAACAGTAAAAATTTTAAAGTCTTACTTCATGAGTAAATAAATTTAGAAACTAAAAAATATAAGCATTAACAATCCAGTTTTATCTATATATTATCACAAGCAACCTTTCTATAAGATTTCAAGAAGACAATTCTAGTCCATTACGTAAAAATTAACAGATATAACAAGCAACACTATATTTTTAATTTTGTGTCAATCTCTTCATTGCAAATACAAAATACAACAAGAAAAACTATTTAAGTTATATGAGTAAGATAAGGTTCATATATGTTTTATTTATATTTTTGTTTGAGCACCATGAAATGCTTTAAATTTAAATAAAATTGGAAGAATACATTTAAATAAATTTAAAATAGGAAGAAAATTAAAGAACAAAAATAGTTCTGTCACATAATAACTTACTTTTACTTTTGCATACACCATCACCCCATGAATGTTTTTTCCTATCTTTTGGATTAGGAGATCTACCGTGCCTCACAACACATGTATGTAACCATATACTACAATTTTTTTGCATATTCTGTAACAAGAAATAGGGGATTATTCATGAATTACTCTAAATTTGTAAGTAGAAACAAACATACTTTAATTAAATAAAGGAATAACTTTTTTAAAAGTTCTTTGTCGAATGTTTTTAATATGTTAAAATTTAATAACAGTGTCCTTCAGATTCCTTTTTAATTTTTACATCAAGAAATCATTATGCTATCTTTAAAAATATATATGATATTATAAATTATTATACTTTTCCTGCCATCAATATGTATTAAAACAAAAGGTATAAATAGGTCAAAAAATAAATGGACTGAATGGAATTTGATAAATGCATATAAAATTAAATGTTTATACAAAATGTTTGTATCTATAACTGTGAATTAAAATACAGAACAAATTCAAATTAATAACTAGAAAACTTAAAGGGTGACAGAATGCACATAAGCATTCAACATGGTTACTAACTAATGACTAGAGGTTACAACAGGAGCATGTGCTCTTCATTCGACATAAACCACTAATTGTAAGACTGTATAATATATAACAAATAATGAAAAGGCATGCATACAAGGAAAAGGCTCATATGAAAACTTTTCTAAAAAATAGCCCCACTGTTTCTAAAGAGAATTTTAATGGCATTTCTGGTATACAAGAAATGACTAGATTTTCTACAATATACATTAAAACATTGACAACTAATCTCATGCCAGCATATGAAGTGCTGTTATTGCTCTGTGAGGAGATAATCACACATTGGTGCATGGTGCGAGATATTTCTAGTGCCAATCACACAATGACATACGAAAAGTAACCTTTAACATTTAATTCACCAGTTTAATTAGCACTACATTGTTATATAATTTATTAAAAAAAATTTGACATGAATTTCACATCCAAAGAAAAGAGTACAAAATAATAAGAGCCTCAAATGAGTGATGAAATGAATTTGTTAGATGAACTATCAGTCTAGCATCCAAGTTATAGTTACAGCTGTGATGAGTTATGGAATATAAAATTTATGCTAATATTGTAATTTGTGAAATATTTTTTGATATATACTTACTAAAAACAGTATATTTGGTTACTTTTCTTATCCTTTGGTATACATACCTGAGTGTGTTATGTGGCATTTGAGAAATAATTTTACATCTAGTACTTATTGTGCTATCAAAATATTCCATGATGAAAGCGTTTTATAATATAAAGCAATCAGTATAACACATAAAATCATTTTTTTAATTGTATATCATAAGTCAGCTTCTTGGAACAATCTATTTCTACATTATGATCAATAACTATTGATACAATTTCATATGACCAACAGTTAATAAGTTAAAAGTAAATTGCTGAAAATTAATCTTTTCAACAATTATTTTTTTAAAAAAAATCATTTTTATAACTGCATTTTTGTTTATATTTAATTTCACAAAATAGTTGATTTTATTTAGCTGTTAACTATAATAAAAATCATTCATTATATTATTGTTAATACATGCTCCATTCACTATTATATCACTGATAAGAGAATGCTAATTTTATTACATGTACATCTTTTATTTAAACATCATTAAAATTATAAAGTTTGAAATTACTACAGCAAGATATTTATAGGATGCATATATCTAATTAAAAGTTCTTTCAATATGTTCTAAAGAAATTAAAGGCAGGCATTGCTTTCCGAAAGAAGAGGATTTCCAAAAAATGTCCCATCTATGTTATTTTATTGTATTAGATGACAGAGATGAAGCAAAAAGACACATCTAATATGTAAATCAATTGAAGGATAGCAAGTAGGGAACTGTGAGAAAAAAATCTAATGTAAAAGAATAAAGAATACAATACATGTTTGCATTAATTATTTATTTTTTTAAAATTACCTTTTAGTTTAAGTTTTTAAAGTTATAGACTTAAGTGAAATTCTGTTATTTCTTTTTCGGGTAGAAATTTTAGCACAATAAATTTGAGAATTGTTTAAGTACCATATATAATAAATCCTGCAATTGTGGTAAAAGACAACAATTTCAAAAGTAATTGCTCTTTTTAGTTCCAACTCCTCCCCCTCCCACCCTTTCGCAGTGGGGTTATTGATTTTTGTTTTTCTTTCATGGTTCTTTCTCTTTCATTCTGAGAATAAGCGCTTTGCACTGGCACTCAACAATTCTAACTTCTGTTTAGTTCCAACTGTGCTGATTACAACATGTAATATTGTACTTGCAAAATGCCAGTTTTCCAAAATATAATTTCATAACATATGAATTTGAACTTGTTTGTTTCTAAGATAAAACATTATAAATCTTAAATATAATTATAAACAAATTTATAACATTTACTTATTGTTTCTGTTGCCCCAAATCTTATAACCTCTTTCTTAGATACAGGTTAAGATAAAAATAGGCAGAAGAAAAACATATTGAAACCTAAAGATATAACATGAATTGACCAATACAAATTTCCAGTTGCATTAATTGAAAATAAAACTGGAAATCCTATGTGATTGCCCCAAAACAATAGAGTTGGGTTAGAATTTTAATATTTCTAACACATTTCACAACTTTGACAATTACAATATAAAATTCTAATCATGCATAAGTCTCCAGATAACACATTTGCAGAC
>BMAV01027435.1:0-55146 GCA_019973955.1 Trichonephila inaurata madagascariensis | reverse complement strand
CCCCCCCCCCTCCATACAATAACAATGTGTTGAATTCAATAATACTATACCTTGACACTAAAGCTACAATACGACTTTAACCTTTTAAGTACCACCTGCGTATATAAACATCTCGCTCATCCAAAACTTTAATTGCGCTTGACGTACATATACGTCTTTCCGAAGTACGACCTTTTCTGTACACTGCTATTCACAATATTATTCCGAAAGCTTTGGAATGCAGTAAAAAGACCTTGACAGTGTTTGTGAAGGATTTACTTATTTCAGAGAATTTTGCTTATTTATTCCTTTTCTCTCCCCTCCCCCAATACATCGTGAACGTTGTGTTGGGGGAGGCCTCCTACGTTGAAAACGGAGGGATTGGAGAGTGAATCGTGTAACTTTTAATCGGCAATCAAAGGATTAATTATAAATGGTACAAATTATCTAGATAAGAGTTGATTTTTATATATAATTTTATATATGACAAGCCCATGGGGTCACTGGTAATTATTAAAATTGTTCTTAACTTACTTTTGCAAATTAATTATAAAATACATCCTGCCAAACTGATACATTTATAAGTGTATTATATAAGTGTAAATATATTTATTTTATTTTTATTATGCCAGAGAGTTTTAGCTTGTTTACTTTCTGTAAATCAACAACTTTTTTTAAAAAAATAATCTTTTGTTTTCGACTTTTCAATATGCTCGCACCTCCCCCCCCCCCCAGTAGCGCACCCGGGATTTTTTCAAGGGGGGGGGGGGGGGCCGGGGTTGAAAGTTCACCATTCTTGTATCATGCTATTTTTGATTTTGTGGATTTTCAGGAATAAAACATAGTAAAAAACTAATTATTGAATAAATAATTAGCATTAATTAATAAAATTAATCATTAATAACAAATATTTAATTAAATTTTACGTATTATATACTTAGAATTATAACCAATCGGAAAAAAATCAAGGGCTTTGGGGGTTTCGGACCCCCAGGACCCCCTTGTGTGCGCCACTGCCCCCCTCATAGAGTTATCACGCCCCCCAGAGGGGTGCGCCCCACAGTTTGAGAAACGCTGCTTTAAATGCAATATCCAATTCCTTAAAAATATCGAGATCGATACACTTCCTTCAACGTTATTAGTTCTATTAACCATTCTTTCATTATATTTCCATACTAATACCGACCAAAAAACTGCTCATTGTGCATAACCATTTAGATTATTACTTTCATCTAAAGCAATTGAATACATTTCTGCATAATTTAAACAGTTATGTATTTGCGAAAAAAATATTTTTTTTCTAATTCTATTACTCGATCTTTAATTATGTTGCGACTTATAGGTAGCTCATTTGTACACTTTATAATAAAAAATACACTTTAAAATCAGCAAACAATGTAGGACAACATTCTAAAAGCGCTTTTTTTTACAAATTCTTCTGAAAGAAGTTTCCCGTGGCGCGCAATGCAATGGGTAACTTGGAAACTAGCAGCTGTAATGCTATTTTTTGGAACCAAAAAACTTTAAAACACTGCTTTGAGAAAAATTCTCTTCTTTTGTAATAAATACATTTTTTTTCTTCATCTGTTGACATGCCGAGATTAGAATGCAACGTTTCAAAATGTCTTTTTACATTATATGTACGTGAAGTCACTTTAAGGCTGTTTTCGTCATAGGTAAACTTAACGCAGAACACATTTTCGGACAGAAAGAATGCCTCAGTTTTTATAAAAATTTGTTACATTGTAACTCATGCATTTGCTTATAATATAGTGCTTTTAAAATTTCAAAATATTTCATAAATAATTAGTTTTTTTCCTTTTAACATGTGAAGGGAAAGCTCATTTAGCATTAAGGTATAGGAAAAAAAAGTGCAAAACACATTTTATAAAAGAAAAAATGTGTCAAAACTCGGATAAAAATGATTAGTATGATAAAATAAGTGATTCTCTACAGGATAGTGTAGCCAGAATACAATATTAATGTTTGTGAGTACTTTTATATCTGAAAAAATATTCCGAATTCGGCCCGTATTCTTTAACATTGGCCGAAGATAGGCTTAACGTTACAAATTACACATATAATCATTTTACTCCTTTCAATCACACCATATTTATTAAGCCATTCTACTTGATATGGCCTGGAACCTGTATGGCTTGTTTTTAATTTTTTTAAAAGCCGACATAGCATTAATAATATTTGAATTTAGAATACAACAATTTGAGAAGAAATTTTGTAATAAGGTATCCGACTTCATTCGGAATCATGATTTTGCAAAAGCGTATAAATGGATAATATTTATGATAATTAGTGTTACTTGGATTAGAAAATGTATATAAAATTGTTTTAAGAATAGTACTACAATAAAAAATTATTTAAGTACACTATTTTGACAAAAAATGAACATAGAATGACTCATTTTCAAAATATTCTCCTTTTGTGAAAAATGCTTCTATCATAACAATATTTTGCCTGTATATAGCTCAGATCTCTGTACAGAGGCTCAACTAGAATTTTTGAAATATATAGTTTAGAGAAGTGAGTTTATCCATGTTTTATATACGACATCAGAAGGGAGAAATTTTAAGAAAAAAACAACGATAATTATATTTCAATTGGTGGTAACTCTGAAAATCTAAATTTTTCACAAAAAAAATAGTTCAGACTCTTTAGAGAAGTCTTTACTTTATACAAGCACACACACACAAACAAAATATTATAATTTTAGAAGCATTTTTTATAGGAGAACATTTTGAAAAAAAGGTTATTCTAAGTTACTTTTTTGCCAAAATACTGTATTTAAATAAAAAAAAATTGTCAAAATGTGTCGTTAAAACAATTTTATACATATATTCTAATCTAAGTGACACTAAATATTATGAAAATTATTTATTTATGTGCTTTTTTAAAATCACGGTTCCGAACGTAGTCGGATACCTTAACATACCTAACATTACTTTTAAACGCGTTCGAAATTGATCCCACTAAGTTCAACACCGATACAGGCGCGTCTTAAATTGCGAGCCAGAAATTGTTATTATCGAGAATAACAGATAGGTCATGGTGCCTCACAAGATGAAACAGAGAGGGGACGATATACGATCTTTCTACAAACATAACTTAACATAACCTTACAAAACTACATTTTGTCCACAAAAAAAAAGTGCTTTAAGTATGGTTGTTTGCTCTGGTTCGTCGATTTTTTTTCAACATACAAAATTTGAGCAAAATTATACACTTTATTTGATATTTTATAAACACTTTTGCTTTATTTCAAATACTACGTACTTTCATATGCATTAGTTGTCATTTGCGTAACTTTTGAACTGTAATGGTAAAACTGAAGGTTATAGATGGTGTGTGAATTGGTTTTGTGTCAATGCAGTGCTATAGAAAAAGTGCTAATATAATATAAATAATCCACACAAGTTAGAAAATCTAAATAAACCCGCGTAAACAAACAAGTGGTTGACTAGTAATCGTGGGTCAATTAAAATCTTGATTGGGTCATAGTTTCACCATCACTAAAATAGAGCTAGATTTTGGCTTTACAAAACATACTTTATTTTGTTTCTACGCTACCTAGAGGCCACGGTAGCCGAGTGGTCAAGGTATCGAATCGTGGCTGGCCTTGTTACGAGTTCGAGCCCAGTACCCAGCTTAAAGACTCGCCGTGTAGGGGAGCGATGCGCGTTAAATCTGTCGAGAGCTCAAACATCCTCCCGTTGGTGTGGTGTGGTAGTTAGGAGAAGGGGTTGCCAGCTCAGGTATCGTCCACGTCACTTGACCATGGTTCAAAATTATGTGGTCCGTCGCCAAAAGCCCTCGTGCAGCTGAACAGTGCGGCATTAATATTCACTCACTACGGTACCTAGAGGTCAAGTTACAATCAATTTTATAAAGTTAGAAAAACCGGAAGTGGGTCTTTGATCTTCCAGAATTAGACATTTAAATTGCTCAAAATCTATCATGGCGAGTCTGATTACTCAAAATGTTACAAATGTATTTGCATAAAACTTTTTGAACCTGATATTTGTGTTATTTTCGGTAGAATGTACTAAAATATTTCTTATTGTAGGAATACACTTTTTGAGTTATGGCTTGTTATTTAAATAATGGTCTCGTGAAGAATGTCACATTTCTCCTAATGTTTACTCAATCAGCTCTAAAATTTTCAAATTTTATTAAAACATTAAAATGTTTGTATAGTTTCTAGATAAATGCATCTAATTTGTTTTAGCAATACTTTTACTAATATGTTTATTGCATTTTTCTCTAATTGCTTTGAAGTTTTTCAAAAATATTGCTAAAATTTCACTTGTAATTGGGATTTTTGTGAAATTTAGGTAGTTTATTTTAAATATTGTTAGTTAAATATTATTATTTATTGGTATTCATTCCTAAAAATGCATTTATAATGTTTAAATATACCATTTTGTTAAAAAGTACTCTGAACGCGTGTTCGGATACTTTAAATAAGTAATTATATTTTTACATCAACATAACTTTTTCTAAAAATCTGTCATAACTAAATTTTTCTTTGCATTTCATGAAGGAATGAAGTAGAATTTTATAGAAAATAAAATCTGTCAGAAAAAAATCTTACAAGTATAGTATATATAGTATATAATACAGGGACAAGAAAGTATATAATACATCCAAGAAAGTTAGAAAATCCGCTTTTAATCGAGATTTCTTTTTCAAGTACGATCCAATAATCGTCTTTAATTTTTACCTGTGAGAAAAACTGAGGCCCTTTTTATCGTAATTTTAAACCAGTAACACTTTTATATAAACCAGATATTCGATTACTTTTGTTTGTTAACTAACGTAGAAGTTATGTTCCGTATTCAGCACTTCTGATTTCATTAAATATTTTGTTAAAATCTATTGAGTTCCTTCATCGCAGCACCAACAGGATTTTACACTTTCAGTGTAAAATTCTGTTGATGTGTCCTGAAGTCCTGTTCTGTTGTCCTGCTGTGTAAACTAAAAGTGTTTTTACTAAGAGACCATCTGCAGAGTTTAGAGGACGAGGTCACAAGAAGATTGCAAGGTTTTTAAGGTATCCGACTACGTTCGGGGAACCGTGATTTTAAAAAAGCGCATAGATGGATAATTTTCATGATATTTAGTGTCACTTAGATTAGAATACATGTATAAAATGGTTTTAAGGACATTTTGACAAAAAAAATTATTTGAATACAATATTTCGGCAGAAAAATGAAAGAATAACCTTTTTCAAAATGTTCTCCTTTTGTGAAAAATGATTCTGTTATAATAATATTTTGCCTGTATATAGCTCAAACCTCTGTACAGAGGCTCAACTATGATTTTTGAAAAATTCACATTATGGTCAGAGTTACAACCAATTGAAATAATTATCGGCGTTTTTCTCTTAAAATTTGTTGTCGTAAGACATGGATAAACCCACTTCTAAGTTATACATTTCAAAAATTCTAGTGGAGCCTCTGTACAGAGGTCTGAGCTATAGACAGGCAAAATATTATTATAATAGAAGCATTTTTCACAAAAGGAGAACATTTTGAAAAAAGGTTATTCTAAGTTCATTTTTTGCCGAAATATTGCATTTAAATTATTATTTTTTTTTGTCAAATGGTCCTTAAAACCATTTTATACATGTATTCTAATCTAAGTGACACTAAATATCATAAATATTATCCATTTATACGCTTTTGCAAAATCACGGTTCCGAACGTAGTCGGATACCTTAATGCTCAATGGTGAAAAATACTTTTTCAGATTTTATAAATTTAATAAAAATTAAAATAAAATTCCTGTATAATAAATTATCAATCCAAGTATCCAGCAGAACTTGCTATGATGTGGCTGAAACATTTCTGATGTATTAAAAAAAGCTTCATAAAAACTATTTCTAAGAATAAATCAATTTAAAATTCAAAAGAAAATTACGACAAGTATATAGTTCTTATTTTTCTGTACGAAATAGAAATCAGAGGACATTTAAAATGTTTAAATATAAATAATCCCAATCAAAATCTCTTTTACATTTAACTAGTACTAAATTTTTTTATTCTTTTTCTGTATAAATGTCTTTCATAAAAAGGAGTTTGCTTGATTAAAATCTGTAAATATTTAACGCGCTTTGCTTCAGATAATTTTTAATTTTGTAAAATAAAGTGAACCCTCTGAAATCAGCTATGAAAGGGAATATTTTTTCAAAATTAGAGTAAATATATTACATAAATACTACTTTTAACTAATTAAATTTTACTTATTATTAAAGGTTACTTAAGCAAAAAGAATTATGTTATGTTTGATTTTCTTTTATTCAAAGCTGTTTACATTTCATATAGATCTGAAAATAAAGAAGAATGTATTAAGAAAACAGAAATATATTAAGAGCTCTTTCGTTATACCTATAAATATTTCGTAATAAATTAAATGTTTTTTTTTTTAAGTTTCTAATTAGTGTTTTTCCATTGTAGACCTAGTACATTCCCCGGAAGCTGGTATCTCTTTTTAGTGTGCGGTGTCATTTTGGCGGATATCCATCACCGCAGGTAATTTTGACGCCCAATTTCTTCCCTAGAAGGACGTGCCGGAGCTTTGACGATGTGAACCTGTACTAGGATTTAATTTTACGGAGAGCACTCAAGCCAAAAAGACACTCTAGGGACTTTTTACATGTTGTATAGTATAGTCATACGACATGGTCGCTATCGATTTTCTGCATCATGAAAATTCACTGACTTGGGTCGGGATCGAAACCGCAACCTTGGGTACAGAAGGCCAGTGACAAACCAACCACGCCACCCAGCCGTCATAAATTAAATGTTAATTTAGTTAAGAGTATGTACAAACATCTAAGAATTTTTTTTTAAAAAAAAACTTTGTTGCAAAGTAATAAATATGTGTGTTGCAGCTCAATGATTTTGAAAAATATTTTATCGCGTATCTATTGTTTTGCAAGCAAAAAGTGAAGTTGAAATCTGTGATTGAAAAAAAAAATCTTTTTTAAAATCGTTATTAGCTACGGGAAAAAAGTTGTAAAAAAATGCCGGATGTGGTTCTTATGTCAACGTTTGTTTTGCTGCATTTCTTGTGGTGCCTTTTTGAGATATTCGGTAGTTTTAATTTGCAATATTGTCTTCATTTGATTTCTTATTATATTTTCATCGAACTTCTCAAACTGATGCCACCTAATTTGAAGAAAAGAGTTAAAAAAAACTGATCAAGAAATGAATCTCTCTCTTGCGAATACACAACCAGAAGAAAAATTTGAAATAAGAGCAAAAATTGCTGATAACAAATCGATCCGAAATTATGAAGATAATGAAATTAATACTACCAAAGAAGAAAAAAGTATAAGATATTTCTATGATTAATATTCACGAGAACACGGATGCATTTTCAAGTGGAATGGATGTGAAACAGTCTTTTAATAAATTCTTTCCTTTCACTCAACGAAGCCATATTTCTGGACCAACGGAGCAGACTTTTGCTCTCACTCCGCTGAAACTACACTGGTTCAATATTCAAAATACCGTATTTTCCTGTATATAATCCGCGGATTATGTGTTAAAAAAATTTCAAATTTCGCTGTGCGTATTATACGCTCCCGCGGATTATCTGAGAAAAAAACATTCTCCATCAGAAATGCTAACAATAAAGTTTTGAAAGAAATGCCGTTTTAGTTTTATAAAATAAATAATAGATGGCGCTTTCATGACTCGGATGACGTATTTCAGCCATAACTAGTTTTTTTTTCCAATTACATTCAAAAACGAATTCGATTCCTCGGAAGGAAAAAACAGTTACTAGTCGCTGGCGCTATTTCCAATTTTCTCTTGACTAGAGCTATTACGTCCTTTTGAAAGTTTTCATCATGTTAAAGCGAAAACATTAAGTTACACTGCAAATTTCAAGTTAAAAGTTATAGAGAAGGCTACCGAAATTCCGGGAAGCTACAAGGTTTTTCAACGTTGACGAATTGAATATTCCTTTGTGGAGAAAAATCAAGACCTTCGAAAATTGTGATTGACGTTAAAGAGCCGTTCATCGTGGAAAACCTCACTGGCCAGAATTAGAGGAAGAAATAAATTGATTTTAAAAGAAAGAGATAATGGGAAAGCAGTCACGATCTTAATTTTTTTGCTGTTAACTTGCTAAATTAAAAAAAAAAATGAAAGATTTTTTCCGCGTGGAATGTTTTGTTTAACTCAAAACATAGATGGCAGTAGCAAAGAATTTTTTTTTTGTTTTGAGATTATCGTAAAAAATATTATCATACATATTTAAAAAGAGGCTTCATAATAAATTTTTTCTGTACAACTTCTTACTTCTATTTTTAATTATATTGTGTATTTTTTATCTTATATGACACTCATTATCGGTAGTTTATATTTTGGATTATTCACCGTAAAAACTGCAGTGGATTATACAATTTTTTTTTACTCGAAAAAAAGGCTTTGCGGATATCCTCCGCTGCGGATTATATACAGGAAAATACGGTACGTGTTTTATGATGACAATGGAGATCAGTTCATAATTGACAACGCCGAATTTGAAGAGAAAGAATTAGCCGATATTTTTAATTCAAATTCGGAAATTTTGCCCAATAATCCATTTTATGAGAGGGATCTTATAATGAAGATCATCATTTTCTTCCGATTCCTTTGAATTCTTCACTGGGAAATTATACAGATGAAGATGAGCAAGAAAACAATATGCCCAACAATAAAGCGAATTTGGGAACCTTGCCCACTAATCCATTTTACGAAAGGTCATTTTACAGTGAAGATTATCATTTCAATTCCTTTGAATGCTTCACCGAGCAATTATACAGATGAAGATGTGCAAGAAAATGCTGTCGATTCTTCTCGAAAGAAAAATGTTTTTAGAAAGGTGAAATCCTTTTTCAAGAAACTTCGGAATGGTAATTGCAATGGCTTCGCATACAAATATTTAAATAATTATGCGAGCCACTTATGGCACTCACAGCAGAACATATATTCCTGGTAAAATATGAAACATAGCAATAGAATTCAAGAATATGTCAAGAATTAAAAATATTTGTTCATAAAATTACTCGCTGGAGCGACGCAGAAGTGCCTTTAAAAGGCTTACATGCCGTCTGTAAAAATCTTCAAATGGGTTTCTAAGTCAACTGTAACTTAAAATCTCAAGCGAAGGCCTGGACTATCAATGGCATTAAAAAGTTCAGCGAATGCCTGGACTTTTATCTCACATTAACAATCTTAGCGAAGGCCTGGACTATTACCAGACAATAATATGTCAAGCGAAGGCCTAGACGATTTAACCATAATAATATTCCTAGTGTAGGCCTGGATTATTACCTGACATTAATAAGTCAAGCGAAGCACTGGACTTTTTAACATAAGCATGTTAAGTGAATTGGAAAACTTTCTGCAAATAAGTCGAGCAAAAGCCTCGTCTTCTATTTCGTGTCTTCACATTAACATTTCAAAGGTGCACGTAAAAAATTGCATTGGAACTTCTAAGAAAACATGGAATGTTGCCCAAGATTTACAACTACGAAAATACGAAAAACGTTTGAATTTTTGCGCGATTTCAACATCTTAAAAGGAAAAACCTAACTGTTGCATGGTAATAACATCTTAGAAGGTATAGACTGCTAATGGATTGTAACATCTTGTTAGACGGTATGGAATTGCTACTGGAATTTAGTTGTCTTAAGACGATGTTAACTGCTACGTCTAATGCTGGATCCTCTGCTGCTGTGATATCTTCCTCTTGCATCCGATTTCAATCCTGTATATGAGGCGAACATGTATGAGACTAAAGTCATGAACTTCTGGAAGGAATTTTTTCCTGGGAACTGTTCCTTTACTATTAAAAACTTTTATTCTAATAGGTTCTGTTTTTTAGTATATTTATCAATAGAAATCAATTTCTACTTTATTTTAAGTAATACATTTTAGGAATGCACACAGACACTCAAACAGATGTATTAACAATTCTGTTTTTACAATGTTTTAATAATTTAACACAAATTGGGGGGAGTAATTCCCCTTTTGCACAACTTATTTTGATTTAACCATTTACCGGACTACTTTTTTTTAATAGCGATAATACATTAAAATATGTTTAGGAACGAGATTGATTTAAGAAAGGGAATTAATTTAGCTTATCAGATAAAATTATTTTAATTTTTAAGACATCTTTGTTTAGTAGGAATATGTTAACTACAGCCCCCTGTGTGTTATTGAAAGACACATGAAATTTCCAAAAATATTTTGTAAATATTACAACCTTCAAAAGGAATAGTGATTTATAAGAATATTTTATATTCTTAGACGATGATGACGAAATTAAGAGTTTCTACACATTTCCCATGAAATTAATGAAAACAGATCAGTACATAGTAAACACACAAAAAACATGAACTATGTTTGCAAATACTACAATATATAAAACTAATTGTAAATTAAGACAGACGAAGACGACTGATAAATATATTAGATAAATTTGTTGGTAAGCATATTTGCCACGGCTTGGTGAATGGTTTTCGTGATTGACACACATTCTAAGAACATTTTGGAGTAGCAGTCTAGAATAAAGATTTCCAGAAAGCCTCAGGTAATCCTATATTTACACCAGCGATTCTCAAACTGTGAGGCACGTCCCTAATGGGAGTGATAACCCTACCTGCGGGAGGGGGGAGGGTGAGCATATTAAGACAAAAATAAGATTTAAAAATATATTATTTCACAAATAAACTACTTTTAAATATCTATTACTTAAAGTATTAAATTTTGTATATGTTACTTTATCTTGACTATTTGTACAGAGTATAATTAAGGTCATATTGTAGCTTTCACGTCAAAGTACATTATTATTACATTGTATAGGGGCGCGATGAAAATTATGATTGAAAGTTAGCTGGCAAATACAGTTAGTTTGAGAACTACTAGTTTACACCGTTGTTTGTAAATCGATCCCTAAAACCATGTTCAGCGAAAGATGTAGAATTGAATAAACTGTCAGTTCGCTAGAGGGCAAACAAAAGAGCCTAGGTTACAGCAGATATCTTTACTAAAGGTTTAAAAAATATTTTGTCATAGAAGTTAAACTTTATATGAAAGCCAAATGTTTCGAGTTTAAAGTTCTTTTGAGTATAGAGAACGCCCTTGGTGGAAATTTGTTTCCTTCTGCCCAATTCTACATCCTTGTGATACAACTGTTAAACCACAATTCATATAATTTCGAACCTTTAAATACATTTTGGTCAAGTTGAATGATGAAACCCCAACAGTCAATGATGTATGATAGAAATGTTCAATTATGGATTTTATCAATCAAATTGAATTACCACTAACTGAATTAATATCTTCAACTTTGAAAACATGTTGGAAAGCTGTTTGGTCAGAGTGTATTAAAAACAAAGATCCTGTCCTCTGTTTTACAATCAAATTTTCCAACATCGTTACATTAGCCTAATTGAACTTTGAAATAGTGAACAGTGTTCAAGTTATAAAAACATCTAAGCCATACTTCACTTTCTTATCACAGTATATTGGAAACTTTGAGGTCTTAACTATGCAATAGTCTTCTGAAACCAAAATTATTAACTCTAGTTGAGAACTGACAACTTCATAACGATTAAGCCCAAAAAAAAGAATATTTTATTTAACAAGGAATTCATAAGTTTCTTTATAGGTTCATTAAATTCAATATAAAGAGAGAATTTGAGACAGTTAAAACTTAAAAAATAATGGGACTCAAAATATGTAATGCCTATGCTTATTTTTCTGATAAAATTTGTGATAATTTTATTTATCAGTATATGTTATACATCATTTTTTTTTTAAATTTCCAATGGGGCTGCGGATTGGTATTTACCACTGCTGACCTAGTATGTTCCCCAGGGTTGGTATTGGGAGTTGGTGCAGCCCCATTAGGAGGAACACCAATTCCTGCAATGTAATTTTGATGCCCAATTTCCTCCCCAGAGGGAGGAACTCAAGCTCTGACAATACAAAATTGTATGAGGGATTTAATTTTGTCAAAGGCATCCAAGCCAAACAGGCCCTCTAGGGATCTTTAATATGCTGCATAATCATACAATATGAATGGCGTTGATTTTCTGCATTATGAAAATCCACCGACTTGGTCGGGTGGAATCTGCACAACCTTGGGCGAACAAGACCAGCGCCAAACCAACTACGCCACTCAACCAGCTAAATATATCATTAGAAAAGAGCTTAAACAATCATAGGCAGCAAATGTATCTAATGTTTAAGGAATTTTAGATTATTATTTTACCTGAAATCTCAGACCAGAATTAATGCCTTATGTGTTTCACCTTAGCTAACATAGGACTACAAATAAATTTTGTTTAATGGAGAAATAGATTTATCTTGCAAGCTTCCTTTTTTAAATCTATTTACTCCGAATCTAAGAAAAAAAGAACTCTTCATAAATAATTGTACATCACCTCTCTCCAAACCTTTTTAATTAATCTTTTGTTGAGTTTTTAAAAAATGTTGACACAGAAAAGTACACACCTTTATAAAACTATTAAAGATCACCAACCAGAAAAGTAGACTTGGAAAATTTAATTTTACAGGATAAAAAAAACAGCCTGTAATCAGAAGTAAATAACTTTTTCAGATACCAGTAATTAAAAAAAATTAGCATGCTTTAAAATTACTTTTGTATATTCAAAGTTTAAAAATAGTCAAAAATAGACTAAATGTCTCAAATTTAAAGGGAGCATTTAATTTAACTAAAAATATATTTTACTATACTTCTTAAGGTTGGATAAATTATAATATAAAAAGGAGCAAATTATACAAAAGTATAGTTTAACAAATTAGATAATTCACATGTGAAAAAATAAACAAGCATTTTTTTAAGAAAATAAAATTTTTTATTTCAAAAAAAATGGAACGATATATATTAAAACTTTACACAAATTATAGCATTTTTTAAAATATAAATATATGTAGTTATGTCTTTTCAATAATAGCAAGTAATCATGTTTAGTCAATAAAATTTAAAATAATTTAAATATAATGAACTTTTCATAAATTGCACATTTCATTCATATAGAAAAATTTTACTTTCATGTAATCAATATAAAAATTATTTTGTTTTAACATATACATAGAAATATTTCACTTTGCACAGATGAATCAAATTTTAGTCCTTTTACAGAATGATATAAATATAGAAAGATTCTGTAACAGAAATAAATATGCCAAAATCTTCAAATTGCAAAGGATACATTCTGTTTAAAATCAACCTATTATATATGTATTAAAATATTTAACACTCTCCAGAATATCACAAATAATAGGAAATTTTATGCAAGATCTAGATCTTTTGTAATATCTAAATTTATATGCTTATAAATTTCATCAGTTTTTGTTTTGTAATAAATTAATCTTTCAGTACAATAAAATGTATAAAAATCTACTGCGAAATAAAATACAATTACTAGTTTACTATAATTCTAGAATTAAAACAAATATCATGAAAAACTATTACAAAGAAAATGATTTTTTTTACCATGTTCAGATCTTTAAAACAAAATATATGCTACAAAAATCAAATGTTGAAGATAATTTGGTACAAATATAACTTTGATACGATACAAATTGTGTAGCAACAGAATTTTTTCACAAAACTGAATTGTCAGTTTTTATCAAATTACTTCATTGAATAAACAAGTAATTCAATAAAACTGATTAGATTCCAATTTTTTACTATGTTATTCATCAACTATTTTCTAATATCTAGAAATATATTTGAATTAAATACACACTTTTCTAAATCAATACAATAAAGAAAACATGAAAGACTTTTCATTAATACATGATGCACATGTTTATGTATTACTTAAAACATGAATGACTATTACATTTATAAAATCATGAATTATATATTTATTTTAAGAATGAAATTATTTATAAATGATGAACGATTCAAGAGTAATAAATAGTCATGAAAAAGAAAACAATTACATTCAAAATTTACATTTATACAGTCAAATCAACCATTTCTTTTAAATTCTATTAAATCTCCCCTGCATACATAAAAGAATCTTAAAATCTGCTCTTTAAAAATTCAGAAGCAAAAGTTATGTTACATTACATATGTATATTGAACAATGTTTTAATCATGTTGCATACATATGCTTAATGACTACTTATAAGATGTCAATTAATTTACTAATAAAATTTAAGTAACATAATCGATACAAATTAAATATATTGTTGGATGTTTCACCTAAAATACAGCAATAAGCTAAGTTACATGATTCTGAATAGCTAGCAATAGACACAAATTACAGCATAATTTTAAAAATAGGTATTAAATATAATTATTTTATTTCTTAATCTAATAAATTGAAATTTGCTATACTTTAAGTTGAAGATGAATAAAATATAGAAACAAATAATAAAACCTTTTTAAACTTTTAAGTACACTACAAACAAATGTTATGACAAAATTTAAAAGAATCATTTTAAGTTCAGGTCTTAAGTTAGTATTTTCACAAATGAATTATTAGTTCATTTTGGAATGTCACAAATACTTAGATTCAAATATAAAAAAAAACATACCCAGCTGGAAATAGTTGGAGCACAAATGAAGACATTGTTTTTAAATTAAAATCTTGTTAATTTCAAAATAAACAAGAAGTCATTTTTTATAATACACATTGAAAAATATATATACAGTATTCTGTTGTGCTTCATTAGTACTGAATATTAAAATATTTCCAGCAGAGTATTTATATTTCTTGGATGTTCTAAAAAAAATCTCAATATCACATTTCTGCCAGGTCCAAGCAAAGCAATAAATAATACTGCAAACCCAAGCGTTCTTCAAGAAAGACCATTTGTATTAGTCTAATTTGAAATCAACTTTTCTGACTTAATAAAGGTGATTTTTCAGAATTTGTGTCTTCGCCAGACTCCTCTTCATCGTGTTTTTCTAATAGAGATGGCATCTTATCAACCGGTGCTTTTCTTTCGGAGCTGTGCCACATACCATAACCAAAATATATTACAAAACCTAGGGTAGAGAAACATGTAAAAAAATATATTGAAAGTAAAAAAAAATTAAGAATTAATTTATTTTATTTACAACAATTTTCACAATTTATTTTACTTTTGTTTTTTAAACAAAGTTCAGTAAATCATTAGAAAAAAAAATTTTAAGAACTCAGATTTTACATGTAGTTTTTGACTAAAATTCCTTATAAGGTTTTTATCAAAAAGAGTGGAAAATAAATTTTTTTTTATGCTATTCATAATTTTAAAAATATAGAAAATAAGATTCTACAGGGAAAAATCAACTATTACATTTTAGTAATATTCACATCTTTACATATTTATTGGAAAACAATTTCAATAGTAAGCTGCTAATTACTCTACAGATATGCACACAAAACTCTTAATAAATTTTATCCATAAAATGATAATTAATAATTATTAGTTACAATAGTTTTGTAGTTCATAAATATTGTTGGTTAATAACTTACAGAAAAATTACATTTAAAAAATTAATAATTTAATTTTTTTTAATTTACATTAAAAAGTGTCTATACTATGCACTAATAATTATGTTTGCTATTTATATAAATATAAATAACTTTATATAATTCTGTACTTGAAATTTGAGAGCAAAATGGTGTAAATTATTAAATATTTTCCATATAAAAGTGCATATACTGTATTAAAAGAATCATACAATATTAAGTCCTCAAGTGCCACTGGCATGTACACACCTCACTCAGCCAGTACATTAACTGCCCCAGACATATACATATTGGCCTAATTATCAGACTGCGCTCCACCATTCTAATTTATTTGATATAGGAGTGCAACGCGCCAAGCGCTTTTTGGCGCGATTAAGTAATCGCGCCAAGCAGCGGTGAAGCAAAACATTCCCTTTTGTTTTGTCTACGCCATGCCTCAGTGCACGCTCCACTTTTAATTTATTCCTTCGATCAGTATAATCACTTATTTTTTTATTTCATAATAAAACTAGATTTCGAAGAGAGGTGGTGGCAAGATTTTAACATAAAATAAATACAACGAAAAGTAATATTAATGTAATGTATGTAATTCCAGATATAAATTATTTACACTATTTTAAGCATTCATTACACAAAATTTGTAACAATGTGTTACTTTTGCTGAGAAGAGATCAGTTTAGGAAGGTGTTTTCAAAAATCAACACACAAGATTTACAGGGAGTTATAAATAATAAATCCTTTTTATCAGCTATTAGAGATCTACAGACTTATGTAGTTATGCAGTCTGATAATTAGACCGATGATATGTCTTTCTGAAGCACGATCTTTTTTTTAATCTTATTTTTTCAAGAAATTATTCTGAAGGCTTTGAAATGCAATAAAATGACCATGACAGTTTTAGGGAGTATTTATTTATTCCATACACTGTATATTTGCACCTATGTGAAAAACAGTAGCACTGGGAAGCAAATCATGTAACTTTTAATTGGCAGTTAAGGGGTTAACATTTTAGAATTATTTACGAGTCTAAAATTGTCATTTTAAATAAACATAAATTAACTCATTCATCCAACATCTTTTAAAATCTCATTAATACCTTTCAATTTTTAAAAGTCAAAATTTCATACAGATCATAACTTGAAATAATTTCATAAATCGAAGAAAAGGTACAATAAGAAATGGATTCAAAAATATTCTTTGAAAATAAACAAGAGCATTTATTTTGAAATTATTTCCTAATATTTAAATATATACATAGTTATAATCAGAATATTTAATATTCACAGAGGGAGATAAAACCTTATGTATTTTATTTAATTAAAAATATTGTCAGCTATAAAATTTTAAAGTTCCTAATGGAGGTAATAATTTAGGAATTTTACATTTTTAACTGTATTAAATTTAACAATTGTTTAAGCATATTAAAAGTAATGCTATATTCTTTTTTCAGTCAAATAATCAAATACAAGGGTATAAATGAAATAATTAAGTCTTCATGCAATGTAATAAATTTGAGTAATTCATTTTGCTTATTTACAAAACTTTAATGCTTATAGAAAAAAAAATTATGAAGCCCCTTTCTTATCAAATATTGTGCTGTGATAGTGATATCTATGAAAATACACATACCAGCAATCATCCAATACACAAAACGTTTCCATGTGGCTGTAGGTAGCTTCAGCATCAAATAAAAATTCACAAATATACTCAAGACAGGAATGAATGGCACACAAGGTACCTGAAAAAAAAAAATTTATAGTTAGAATCATCATTAACCTTATAGTCATTTCCAAATCTATTTAATAAATTTTAGTTCATGTTAAATATCTTACATAATAGAAAAGAAAAAACACAATAGTACAAAAGACTATAAACAATGTAGAACATAAAACATATTTTTCTTTTTAAAATAACGAAAAGGATTAAAAGAAAATGAGCACAATTTGAAGGTTTTTGACATAAGAAAAATTTCAGTTTGAAGCTGAAGATTTTACAATGATTACAGCTGGTTAAGAGTAAAAATGTTACTTTTATTCATTTTTTTTTTTTTTAACATAGCCCACAGATACAAATAATACATACCTTAAAGGAGAGAGTCTTATTATCTGATGGTTGTCGTGCTACTGCAATTGTTCCTATTATAATAAAAAGAAAAAACACTCCAATAGAAAATAGAGCTCCGGGATCTAAAGAATATAGATCATCCTCTAAGACGACAACTAAAATGTCCAAGGTGATAATAAAGACACCTAAAAACAAGTTTTAAAATTAGTAAATTTTTAATTGGTCATTACTTTGCAAAGTTCATACATTATGCTATGAAACAAGTAGGTAAAAAATATTTTTACATTACTAAAGATATTTTGTAGTACTGACAATGAAAACTTTAAACTCCTTTTTTTAAAAAAAGGGCAAACTTAAACAGAAAGTGAAAAAATTATCTATTCTATAGTTGCACAGATATATAAATCTATATTATACCTCTATAATATTTCAAAAGAAACATGTTAATTACTTAATATGTTCAGTTTTAACATTACATATTCATGGTTTTTTTCCAAGAAAAGAATCATTTATATTTTATAATAAGTTACATTTTCTACAATGAATTTTCAATTGCATAATTCAATATTAAAAATTCATTGTAGTTTTAAGATTTGTGATATAAAATATAATTTCAGTTTAAAAATATTTTTTTTTTTCTTTACATTTCAACAATATGTCACTGAGGATAGTTCATAGGGCATGTAACTTTGTCAGGCTCTAATCTCTCTTCATTATATTTAAGATGGCTGTGATAAATTGTTCATTATCCAGTATTAATTTAAAACAAATTTTACAAACAATCTGTAGCTTTTAAAAATAAAAGATGAAAAATTATCAGGGTGGGACAAGCTTAAACAATCCAAAAGCAGCAAAAAAGTGCAGAAATTGATAAAGTTAATTTTAAATTTGCTACTTGTGCTAAAAAAAAAATGACCTTGATAGGGCATCAAAGATAACATTAAAATATGCTTTAAAAAGTTTGAAAAAGGACTAAAAATTTAAAAGCATGAAAAATTTGAAATTAAATTAGTACTAGAAAGATGTGGAATTAAAAAAGTTGTAATTAATAGGATAAAAATAATTTAGCAGAGCTCAAAATCAATTAGAATTTGTCATGGGCTACAAGAATTTAATGCAGTAGTGTAGGTCAATTTGTTTAAAGAATTTTAATGTTAGTTTTCTAATAACTTGTCAGAGTTTTAACTTTACTGGCTGCCTGAAAGTCAGTTTTTCAAACATTTGAGCCTTGAGGATATGTCTTAATTTTATTTTGTTAACTTTTTTAATTATTTCAGTAGGTTTTTGCTGTATGTCCTTAAATAGAGGAGGTATAGATTAGGACTGGTCTGAGAATCAGGGTATAGATAAGTAGTTTATTTTGTCAGCTTAATACAGATACAATAGAAATTCAGGGATTGAGATTATGTGCAGTATCTCTAAATTTCTTTTTAATATGTGTAATGTATTGTCCGAAAGTGAGTTGCTTATCTAAAATTACACCAAGTTATTTGGTGCTTTGAGATCAGGGTATTTTATTTTTAATAAAAATATCAGGAGCTTTTTGTGGGCTGCAAAGAAAATTGCTTTCGAAGGAAGGTTTGTTCTGGGTACCTTCCGTTCCGAACGTGAGTACTTTACCGATCACGCCAAAACGATTGTCTTTGCGTGATGTTGGTACTAGTTTATATAGATATCACACCGCCACATACTCCCCTGCCAGTGTTTCAGCGAATAGGCGAACGAACGATACCATATTCGTTGCGAGCATGTAAGCAGTTGCGTCACTTGGTGGGTTGCGTCATTCGTGTGTGACGGCTTGAGAATTGCGTCATTTGTGTGACGGTTTAATTGCGTCATTTGTGTGAGAGGACTTTGAGAAGTAACGGCTTATTTGAATCGATGTTTGACGGCTTGGTTGCTTTTGTGGTGGACAGATGGCGCCACGACTGCGGCGCGTGAAGGGTGCGGTTCTTTTGCACGGCCAGGGTCACCAATGAAGGAAGAAGGTTTGTTCTGGGTACCTCCCATTCCGAACGCGAGTACTTAACCGATCATGCCAAAACAATCGTCATCGCGAGATGTTGGTACTAGTTCAAATAGATATCACACCGCCACACATTTTTTAAGCATTTAATGCAATTTTCTACACAGAAAACCATAATAAGGAAGATAAATATTTAAAAATCTTGTATATATAAAACAAAGAACAAGGGAAAAGGAATTTTAAAAAGGAGAGGGTTCAAAAAACACACCTATTATTCCAATAAGCCACATACTGACTAAAGATGATAGCCTAGTTTGAACTTCTATATTTTCTCGATTAAATATCTGATCAAAAATGTTTCTGTAAGAATAGTGTTGTGTAGATGCCAACATGGTATTTGTAGAAGAAGTAATAGTATCCATATTTTTCTTTGCCTTCTTTCGAATATAGTCGCCACCAATAGTTGATGTACTAGTATCCAGGGAACATGTTTCTGCAGCATCATACCTTAAAAATTAAATAGATCATACATATTATTTTTCTAATATATGTCTAAGACATCAGCTTATTTTTTCTCCTAATTTTAGTTTACTTTTCCTCAAAATTTTAAAATTCAACTTATTTTCAAAATAGTTTATTTTAATGCTTGCGGAAGAAAATAACGTTAAATTTAGCTATGTTTTTGAAATCACAGACTCTCATTAAACAAATTAATATAAATTTTACTTACTGTACAGTGCAATATAATGCACCTTTTAATATAAAAAATAAGATCAAAATTTACAGGTGCGCATTATATGCTGGATATAAAAAGGAAAAAAGTTTAAAAATAAAGAAAAGATATACATAAAAAATTCTTATTTCTATACATGTATCTAAATACTAATAATCAGTTCATATCAGTGACATTTGAAAGCCTTTTGGGTCTGGATAGTCTAAGACTTTTAATTAGGTAAACGGCAAATAGATAATCATTGAGGAATTATGATAAGATCCTTTATATACACTACCCTTTTGTATATTTTAATCATATGAAAGTGGTTGAAATAAATGTCGTTACTTTATTCTTATATTTATAATTCTAATGCAGTTCCAATTAATGTATTAATTTCTAGTACTCAATTCGGTAACTTAAAATTTGGTAAACCAAAAATTTTAGGACAGATGTTGATAAGATCAAACAAGTTTTAAAAATACATGCCATAAAATAAAAAATATTAAAAGAACAATGAATGAAATAAAATCTAACAATCACCAATAAATACCTGCATAATAATATTTGATGTACATAAACTCCATAGTCTACATTTTATAACTTACTCATTAGTAACACTATTAAAAGTTTCATTCACATTTAATGGCGACAATGGCAAAAGTTCCTCATCCACTCTATATCTGTAAGGAATATAAGATATCATTAGCAAAATGATGGAAAATTTTATTCAATTGCAAATATTTATCGATGATAATTTTAAACATTGATTTAAAAGATCAAAATACTTATCTTTTTAGTTATAGAATTAAATTATACAAGATTATCAAAAAAATATTTTACAGGAAAATATATTAAAAAATATATGAGGAACTTAAAAAGGATCAACAAGGATTGATTTAAAAAAATATTATTGCAGAATTATTTAAGGGTTACTTTCAAAAGACTCAAAGAGACATTAAAATCCTCGTAGAATCCCCCCCCCCCATCACACAAAATCCAATTTTAGAAGTTATGACAAATGCATATCAAATAACAAAACAATATTTTAATATTGTATCTTAGTAATGAATAAAATATATGAACAGGATGAAGATATGAGCATTAATGATAAATATGGAATATAGATATTTTGGATAATGAATGTCATTATACAATATAAATTATTTATATATGTGTACATGAATATATGATTACAATTAATATACATTTACATAATAATTCAACTGTAGATGAATAGTAATTATAATCAGACAGCTGTACAACATAGTGGTAGGAGTCCATAGGTCACCACCTCCTTAAAAATTTTACCATATGACAGGGATGATAATGAAACTTCATGGCTCCAATTTGTATACCCTGACATAAGAAAACTTTGAGGTAGTCAGTATTTTTGGAGATTTTCTCTATAACTAAACACCATAATAAGACCACTTGGATTACCCCCCACCCCCCAGAGCACCATAGGTATCAGTGTTCTCATTCTGGATGCTCTCTGGCTCACGGTTTTACTAGACAGGATGAAACTCTTCCAGCCCGCTTTCGAAGTGGCCATCTTAAAACAATGAAATTTTCGGAAGGATGCAAGAACTCTGAAATGTGCACAAACTGTTCTTCTGAGTCGGCCTCGCATGCTCACATTCTCGAATGCCTAGGGCTCACCAAGCAGGATTTAGCAGACGATCCCTTGCTGGTGTTGGATTTTTTTGAAAGTGTACGATGTCATGGACCTGGTCTAGCACTGCTGACCAATGGGGGTGTGCAGCAACAACACATTGTAATCTTTTTACTATTACAATATAATTCATTGTACAAGGCCACTAAAAATAGAAGCTATGCTCATCAAATTCAAAATACTTGCCTTAGAATTAGGACACACACAGCAACTAAGGTATATGCTAATAAAGTGCCAATAGACATCATCTCGGCAAGTTCTTTAACATCAAAAAGCATAGCCATTAAACCTGTACATTAAAAGAGGATATTTATATTTAAAAATTTATGAAGAAAAACTTAATTATATTGCATATGAAAATGATTTATTCAAAAAAAGAACGAATTCTTACCAGTGAAAATCCCACTTATATATGTAGCAATCAAAGGTGTTTTGAACACATGGTGAGTTTTTGCCAAAAATTTGAATATCAAGCCATCATTGGCCATAGCATATAATATCCTGGGAAGAGGGAACATTCCTCCAAGAAGACTAAAAATATTTTTAAAAATTATTTTTAATATTGCTTGCAATAAAATTTATAAATTAACTATTTTTCTAAAAAAAATAGATTTGTACTGATCTATTAAAAATGAAAACAAATTTAATTTTTTTATATATATTTTACAAATAAAAATATGAACATTACATTTTACATGAGATTCTTTAATACTACTCCGTTTTTGAAAATTACTAAAAGGTTAAAATCTAATAAATAGAATTATAAAGAATGCAGTATAGAAGAAAACTAAATTTCTTCTAAATGTACATGTTACATAAATCCTAGCATACTTTTTAAAAAATGTGAATGAAATTGATTTTTCAATGATTTTAAAAAAAGTATAGAAAAATTATTGCAAACACTTTACTTTAATACAGGGATGGGCAAATAACAGCCTGCCAAGACAATCAAAAAACCAAAAACACTGAAAATGTACTCCATATTTGGGTCAACATATTTACAAGCAAAGTTTTTCTTACATAAATATCAACAAGAATAAACATAGATGCAAGTTGGCTGACATTAATTTGCAGACTGCGATGAGAATTTCAACAAGCAACTTTCACTCTTGATTACAAAAAAGGTACTAGTTTAATATCACGGGGCATGACACCAAGCGGCGCTTGTTGACACTGGAATGTAATCCAAGATGGCGGCCTAGCAGAATCAAATCGTCAGGAAGATAATTTTAAAAACAGTTTTTGAAATGCATTGAAACATATTTCAAAAGAATATAGGAAGAGATTGAGAATAACCAAGATCAATCAATAAATATAATGAATTACTATATAATAAAATAAAAAGTTACATGTACTAATAATATTATGCAGTATGTAATAATGTCAATATTTATAAATAAATATAGTAAAAAAAACAATTATAAATAACGAATATTATATAATAATTACATATAATTGTATTTTTATATATTATTAATAAAATAATTACATAATATATATCAACATTAATAATGAATATCAATTAAAAAAATACTGGAAACTTGCAATATTCCAAAAACAAAAATATCAAGGTAACCATATTGTAATGTTATCGCCCATCTTGGCTAACAAACTTGGCACGTGCCTCATGATATCAAACTAGTTCCTCAAAAAAAATTGTAGAAAAGTGTGGCAGGGTACATATCTCATTAAAGTGATGCTAATAATTATATGTACTTACAGCTATTGATATAAAATAAGCACAACAAATAAATTGAATGAAATTGCCATTACTATAATTAACTTATATTTGTTAATTTTTTATGGCACAATTTGTACCTTTTTCTGAAATGCAAAGTTAACTAATAAATGCAATCATTTTAAAAAGATTCTGCCCTCCACTTCCACACTGTGGTCCTTGAACCAAAACAATTGTCCGACCCTACTTTAATTTATCCAACTATACTATAATACTACTAGAAACTTACTTGCAATGGTATGCATTTCACTTTACAAATCAAAAAATTTAACTTCAAGTTCTTATACTATTCAGCATATTCCCAAAAAGTCTGCATATTAAAACTTTATTCTGCAAAAAAAGCACATCTATTTTGTAATGTAACTATAGCCTATCACCCTGCAAGACCATGCTTTGTGTTCATATTAAGGTAAAACATGTAATTAGATGAATATTTTTCATGTATGTTTTAAAGGGAAAATAAATGTATGAAAAGGATGTTAACTTGATTTGATAGGTCATGATAAATTTAAATATTCAATATAGCACATAAGCCCTGAAATTTTGGGAACTAAAAAGTTATTAATGGTGTGCTGAAAATTAAAAACACAACTTCTAATTTTCCAATATTGTGGCCATTCCTGCATTCTGAATAAATGGTCGAGTTATCCTCAATATATTCAACAATTTCTTGAAGTTTATTAGTTTTCTGAATAGGCTTGCCACAATATATATATATCCTTAATGTGTCCCAACAAACACCAAACATTTTGTAAGGGAAGTAATCATACTTGGTTATTTTGTTTTGTCAATTTTGACAAAGTCTTAGTTTCACATCTCATTATTTGACTTTGCCGATGTGAAATCTTTATTTTAAAAAGTCATACATCTCTTATGCTACCATAGCCTCCTTTCCAAAACAAATAATTAAAAAATTCAATGCAATACATACATATATGAACATTTCTTAAATTTAAGCCATATAAAACTCTTTCAAGTTAAATAAAATCTTCACCTTAAGCCTCAAATATTTTTAGTTTTTGTTGACATATTTTATAATATGAAAACTTTATAATACTTCTGAAAGAGTAATTCACTTTATAGCAGGGGTGGCAAACCCGTGGCACGCTGGAGTTGTAGCAGTAGCACATGAAGACTTAAAAAAGTTTTTTAATTTCAAAAGAAAAAAACAACAATTTGTTTTCTTCTTTTAGTTTTATTGAAATGCAATTGTCTCAGACAAAAAAAATTTCAAAATTTATTTTAAATAAACTTAATTGAGATTCAGTAGAAATTTATCATGTACAGAATGCACCTGCATTGTTGCGTGAATTCGCTTTCCAAAGCTTTTTTCACTCGCAAGATTTTAGAATTTCAGGGAGTATTTTAAAATATCTGGAAGAAAACTCTGAACTTGCCCAGTAAGTACTCACTATTCTAAAATAAAGACAAGCTATGTGAATTGGCTTTTCTTACAGATATTAAAGAGACAAAATAATTTAAATTAAGATCACACAGAAAAAGAGATTGAATGTTTTCTACCCTAGTGAGTCAAAACCTTCTTTTGTGGACTAATTTTGATTTCTCTGTCTTGATTTTGGAGGAAAATGCATATTTCACAATATAGGAACTATCTACAAAAGTTAATAGTGCTCCAGCTGCGATAGATTTAAAAATTTAATATCTGTTTTTGTACGATTTTTTCAGTGCTAGGTTTGATGATAAAAAAAAATGTGCATCTTTCCTCAAATCCTTTTTTAATTTCTCTGCAAAATGTTAATTGTTACCCACATGAAATCAAAATTGAATTTATTGAATACAGCACCATACTACACTGAAAAGCAAATGTAAGGAATTCTATTGAATTTTGTAAATTTGCATTTACAAACAATTTTTCAAATTTACACGATTTGGCTCTGTCAAATATTGCTGTAGATTTGAATCAACACACGTTTGTGAACAAATGTTTTCTATTATGAACATAACAAAATCAAAGTATCGTTCAAAATTTACTGAACTAATTAATAAAATTTAAATTTGTGCTTTGGTCTTATTTATTATACTGTTTTTAAGTTACCACTACTTGGACTTGTGTTTTAAAAGTGTGCTCTTTGAGTAAAATTTACATAATAAGCCTAAAGAAATTTTTCTTTTCATTTGTTAAAAAATTTGGAAAAAAATTTTTTTTTTAAAACCCCTTAAAAATTAAAATTTTTATCAAAAACAGGGAAAATTGCAAATTTTTCCAAAAGGGGGGAAAAAATTAAAAATTCAAAAAATAAATGTATTCATGTACAAAAAAATTAATGTATTCAAATAAGAAAAATTAATGTATTCAATCTAACAAACCTAGTAGATAATCCACACAATGCACCCACAGTTATAACCCATTTTGCTACAGGATAACCAACCATTTGGAAGACATAAGGTAATGGAGCTGCAACATTTTGAGCATAATAAGGCCACATCAGTGTTTGAATGGTTGAAACACTAAAATAGGCAGCAAAAACTATGAGTAAAGAACTAACAATAGCAATTGGTATTGCTTTTTGTGGATTTCTAGCTTCTTCACCTGCAAAATTAAATAAGTTGAACATTAACTTTTTGTCTAAAAATAACGATCATCACACAAGGATGAATTAGTAATCTAAAATGTCACAGAAAATAATGTTGATTAATAGAAATAAAAAATTATATAAAACCGAGTTGAAAAGTTATATCAAAATATATGACTTATAATTTCATTTTTAAAACAAAGCAATTTACAGAAAATTTATAATATTTGAAAGAACCAAGAACTATTTTTGATATACCATTAATTGATCCACTTTGCATATTGTTATATAACTAATGAATTTCATTTTGGTATTAAAATATTAAAAGGGAAGGAAAGAATTTTAAAAAAGACAAAATAATTCTGCTAAATTTACATTTTAAAATTACAACATGGAATACCTGTTAATATACTGTATTTTTTTAAAATCTATCTTTGAAAAATTTCCTGAACCAGACAGAAGTGAAGGAAAAAGTTTGTTATTCTCTAAATTAATGCAAGTTAAGGATGAGGGAGAAACTTATTGTTGACAAATTCAATTACCAAATGCATTATGGTGAGTGAGTGAGTATTAACATTGTACTGTTTAGCTTCACAAGGGCTTTTGGAGAGGACCCCGTCATTTTGAACCAAGGTCAAGTGATGAGAACGACACCCGAGCTGGCACCCCCTCTCCAAACTGCCACACCACACCAATGGGAGGACATTTGAGCTCTCGACAGATTTAACATGCATCGCTCCCCTACAGAGCGGGCCTTTAGTGGAACTGGGCTCGAACTCATAACATGTCTGCCATAATCCGATACCTTGACCACTAAGCTACCACAGCTCCAATGCATTACGGTAACAGTTGTGCTAATGGGCAGGGGAAGAAAACTTAAAATTTTTTTCAAATAAATTCTAAGAAATAAACTTTTTTAATTAGTTTTCAGACTCAACCCAAAGAATCTAACCTTGTAACTACTAAAACTCATAATTTATAAATTTTCAAAGCTATAAAAAGCATGAAAATTTAACAAAAAAAAGTAGTTACAAAAATTGACCTTAATTTATATTTTATGAACATTTAGAAGTTGCTTACAGTTTTGATAAATACATCATAAACTACTGAAAATATCTTTATAATGAAATTTAAATTAATTTTTAAAAACTCAAGCAAACTCATGTTGTATTAAGTTGGTTCTTATGCAATATTACCATGATATTTCCCACTACCCCATAACTATGCTCCCTCATAAAACATTTTATTTCAAGATAAGACAATTTCATGCTAAAAAAAAAGAATCAATTTTCACAAAATATACTTTATATAAACAAACATATTAACCTGTAGTAGCAATGCAATCAAATCCCACATATCCATAGAAACAAGTTGCAGCACCCGACATTACTCCATGAAATCCATAAGGAAAGAAACCTCCAGTTCCAAAGTCTTTGTTTGGAATTTTTGGAATTTCCTCAGGTGTTAGTTTCCAATTATGTACATTTGCTTTAAAAGAACCAACTATCACAGCATAAATTACTACCAAGAGATTTAGAATTGTACACACATTATTAAAGATGGAAGATTTCTTTACACCTACTGACAGCATCACTGTAAAGAATTTAATACCAAAAACAATGAGTCATATTTTATAAAGCATACTTAGAACAAATATATAAAACATTTAATGAACAAAAATATATTAAGCAATAAAATAGATACATTTCATTCTTTAAAAAAAACTGATTCTCAGTAAGAAGATTTTAAACATATGTAACATAGACAAATCAAATCATGTAAAATTTCATGATATACCTACACTATTAAAATTCGAAGGTAAGCAAATGTATCTATGTATGTTAATGTGCTTGCTTAATGCGTCTATCTTCTCAGGAACCGCACCATGCAGAAACTCGGCGAAGGTACCAAGAGATCATAAATGATCCAAGGAATAAGTTTTTACCATATATATTCCAATATTGCAATTAGTTAAAAAGATTAAAAACCTTAAACTGCGTAATTGTTTTACCCCTGTGTGTTGTTTCTTTGGCTACACAAAATGAAAAATTATGAAAGGGATTTTTTTTTGTAGTTTTACGTTTTTAAAAAAGCCATCCAATTCTTCCTATAAAACTCAGACAAAAAATAATTGCAGAATCGGAAAGATCATTTCGCCACGATACGGTATAACTTTTTTTTTTACAAAATAATGATATTTTCTATTTTTTACGATTTTTTTTTAAAGTCCAAAATTGATGAGTTTTTATGAAAATGAATTTGTAAATCGTTGTGCATGAATTTTTTTTCGTATTAATGAATTGATATTCTACACTAAAAAAGTCCATGCCTTTCTCTTTTAGAATCAGTCATTTAAAAAAAATTGTTAAAATCTTTGTTTTTTTATTATTTTTCAAAAAATACTCAAAATTTTAATTAAATATTTAATAAATTCGTCATTTATAAAGATAAAAGCATGAAACTTTTTTTCTGTGTGTCAAAAGTTATTATCCGTCTTTTGCCCAAAGATTGAAAAAAAATGCTTAAAAATTCCGGATTTTAAAAAATTTCGTCTAATACCGTTTTTAAGATTCCTTAAAACAATATTTTCCTTACATTTATTTTTTAAAAATAACAGTTTGTTATTGATGTGAAATTTGGAAGCTTCAACTTAAAAATTAAGTACTCAAAAAAATGAAAACGTTAAAAAAAACATTCGCAAGATTTTGAGTGTTTTTCGACGCCAGCTGGAGGCATCAAGGGAAGGTCAATCTTGCGAAAATATGTTTCAGTTTAGAAATAAGTCAGGTGCAGGGTGTTTTCAGTGACGTAAGATAGTGGGAATTTCCCGTTTTATGCTCGCTCCTAGCCTGAGTTATTTATAGAATCATTTCATTCATTACGGATAATTGTTTTAAACCGCAGGCTTTTATTTTTTGTAACAACTTATACTTTTCTTCATTCTTAAAGAATTATTTATTGAAGATCACAGGAATAAAAATCTTATAAATAAAAGAAAATTTGAAATATATTTTTAATACAGAGTATTATTTTCTTTTTGAATAATTTTATCAAGTGAATGTAAATAAATTTCCAGGCTCTTTACCCTTCTATTCAAATATATTTTTAATCTAACATTCAAAAACAATGCATTGAGAAATTAATAGTTGTTTCCATAAAAACGGAGCAGATTTTTGTATTCATTTTTAAAAAATTTCCACTGTCGAAAAAGTTCATTAGGCATTTAGATCAGTGGAATGAAAAACCTTATAAAAAAAAAATTCTGAAATATATTTTTAATACATAGTATTATTTTCTTTTTGAATGATTTTATCAAGTGAATGTTATTTACAGAAAATGGATTTTAATTAATATATATATATTTTAAAAAAGGATTATTTCTATTATTTCATTACTGAATTATTTGTTTGTTAATTAAAAAGTACATTGTCTATTATTTTGAATAAAAATACATTTTAGAGACATTTTTAAGCTAACTATATGTAAAGATTGAAAGAAAACAAATCTATTTTTATTATTTTAATTTTTGGGAAAACTTTTTTAAAAAATGATGAAAGTTCTTTTTTTTTGTTTTGTTTTATTCTTAGCATCAGAATAGTTTTCTTTTTATTGCTTTAAATTTATAATTTTTTAACTAACACAATATTGCTTTTTATAAGTTATATTAAATTTAGAGATAAATTTTATCTGTGAGAGGGGGTTGAGGGAACATTAAAAACCCCTGTATAATTAACCCATCTTAAATCGAAAATAAGTGAAACATATTTCGAAAAAGGGAAATTTAATGACAATTATTGAAATCACTCACATTGTGCACGTACAAACATACACAAAAATGCTGGCATCATGAGGGAAAGAGAAAGCCCCTGCAAGGCCGAGCCATGCAGCTAGTATATAGTTACAATTTTAAAAGCTTCCTTAAATAACACTTATTTAAGTCATCAATTCAATGTAATAAAAAACCAGTTTATATTTCCAATACATAATTATTTTTGTGATTTCTTTATGTTAAATTTAGCAAAAAGTATATAACATATCAAAAATATCTCCATGTAAATAAAACATTTCATTACTTCAAAAGTAGGGGGGATCTCTATTGCACATAAAACCTTATTTTTTTGTAAAAAACATAATACAAGTATATTAAAAGAAGTTTTGATAAAATATACTCACCAGTTAATAATAAAGTAATGCCAAATGCTAAAAAGTCTGGATATGAAGACAAAGATTTAATATGAATTGGCAATGTATGATTCAAATGCCTGGCAATAGTCTGATTGAACATGGAGTCCAAATACTCACTGTAACCTCTAGCTACAGATGCTGTACCTGAAAGAAATATACACGATATAAATTTAAAAATTTTCTTTTTAATATTTCATTTTAAATTTAAATTACACACACACAACATTACTATTTTCACAGATTTTTTTAAAAAATTAGCACCTTTCAAAATACAACAATCTTAAAAATGTTATTGCAATCAATTTCCAAAAGCATGCTTCTATTGTGTAGTTTATGCTGCTTTTTTTCATAAGATGTCATAAGATGTTTTTCTTTTAATCTTTCTTTGCATGATGAAAATTTCCATTATAACATTTAGTGAACAAAAAATTATACTCAAAACAGAGTACAGTAAATTGGATGTAGCTGGCAACTTTTTTCATGACTATTATGAAATAATGAATGTAGCTGTCAAAACAAATCAAATGTCACAAACCATTATAGTGGTTTGAATTAGTCATTCAGCTATATATATTTGTTGTGGTTGGAAGAAACATACAATTTCTTGAATTTTTTTATAACTAATCAACATTTTTTGCTGAAATAAACGATAATGAGTGGAAAAAAGGTTTGTTTTTGTCTTTCTGTGCAATTGATATTGAATACCTCAATTTATCTTCCCAAAATTCTGTCACGGAAATTTACATCAACTATGCAGTTGTTTCACTTCTCTATGACAAAAATGTTTTTGGAGTTTACTCCTTAAAAACTGATTTTCATATGAAGCCCCCGGTATGGAAAAATTATGAAGAGTGAAATCTTTACAATGTTCATAAAATTGTGTTCTGTGCATGTGCCAAGTTGCTGTCAGAAGGAAGGACTACTTTTTCTTTAAAATTACAATCATTCTTTTCCTACCAAAATTAGACAAAAAATAATTACAGAATCGGAAGGATCCTTTATTTCACCACAATACAGTATAAATTTTTTTACAAAATAACGAAATTTTACATTTTTTACGATTTTTTCTAAAATGAGCCAATATTGATGAGTTTTTATGAAAAGAGTTTTTCAATCATTCTGCAAGGATTTCTTACCATCATAATGTATCGAAATTCTGTACTAAAACAGTTCATACTTTGTTCTTTTTGAATCAGTGATTTAAAATATAAAATGCCAAAAACTTTTTTGAGATTTTTCAAAAAATACTCAAAATTCTAACTAAACATTGAATACTTTAGTTTATTGAATACTTAATGTGCATGTTAACATGCACATTAAGGTTTCACTCCAGTCTCCAATTAACAATTAAAAAAAACCTTCAATAAATTACAAACTGGTATTCAAAATTAAGACAACTTACACATTTAATAGGCAAAACTAAATGCTCCCAAACAATGAATTGCTAACATTTAGTCGATTACATAACATACTGGTGTGGAGGCATACATTATTGTGGGAAAACACTTAAAGGCCACTTTGTAAATGCCAACAAGCCAATTCCTTTACTTTGTTCATTTGTATACCTCAGAATATGAATTGTGTACTTTATAAGGGACCAAGAAGTAAGTGTAAGTAAGAAAAATACTCTGTACCAATGTGTGTACAAAATGTCGTACCAATTTTCACACATCTGTTCATATATCCTGTTGATTGTGCTAGTGTTTTTTTTAAAATATTCCAAAACAAACACTTAAAATCATAAATTTGTACAAATTTGGGTATTTATCATTTATAAGGACCTAAAGTTAGCAACTGCTTTTCTGAGTAATAGCCTACCTGAACATAAAAAATTTCAATCTATGGTTGCTTCTGGGCCATCAATTTACCTGATGACACTAAAATTCATTGGTCCAAAAGTAAATAAAGAATAAAAACCAAATCCTTACAAGAGCATCAGTATAGTTTTAGCCACACTTCTGGCTTACTTCCATCTTCATGGCTTGACCATTTTGCCCCCCCCAAAAAACCAGCTGTTACTATGAAATTTCCTTCAGTTGCAAAAACATTGCTTTTCTTCAATTATTGGTAAATTCCATGTTCACATTAAAGTAGTAAAAAAACTAGCCAACAGTATATCAAATAGGAAGACTAAATTATAATTACTATTAACAGATTGATAACATCAGAAAACAGTGCCCTCTTATATATATCAGCAACTAGTAGAAACACAACCTGGCATGTTGATAAAACATGTTGCTACATATGGCTTCATAGTCTTTATAAACTGATAGATACTCAACCATGTTTCATTAAGTAAAAACTACGTTTATCAAACTAATTTCTAAATCTATTTATGATAAGCATTTTGAAATGATTTTTTACTTTTCTTTTTTGATTGCCTTAAACTTCAATGTTGATGCAATTTCTTAATCACATAGCATCACAGTTTCACTTTACATCTTTTTACTTAAACATTGTACTATCTATATTCAATACGTACTTCAAATATCACTATATAATTATTTATATTTATTTATTTGTACTGTATAAAAAAATATTTCTTTTTAAAACAAAATACTTTAAAATAACTTTCTACAAAAAAAATGAATTTTTAGTTTTGTCAACATTGGTTGTGTTCCATTTTGTTTCAGTTGTTGATAATAGTTTAATTCAACATGGACCACATTTATTTGATTTAGGTAGTTTTTTTTAATGTAATTCATACTAATTTAATTTCTTTTCTAGTTGAAGGTTGTCTGATATATTATTTATGATAGTATTTTGTGAAATACTTTATAATCTTTAAGCTATTTTTTTACTTTCTTTTGGTTTACCCATTTCAGGTTATTTGTCTTAAAGTCAACAGGGTAGAAATTTAGCATTACTATTATTTATTTTTTATTTGTATTCATATTTTCAATCATTCATTTTGGTTCATCTTTTTGGCATATTAATTTTCTTTTTTAGATTCAAATACATGTTTTGCCTTAACATATAATAAAACATTTATATTAACATATTAGACTTAGAATATCTTTTCAAGTAGAATAAAAATTTATTTTAAATTTTCAGGCACAAAGGTTGTCATTTTAATGAAAAAGTTCCAATGAAGTTCTCTTCAGAAATACTAAAAAATATCTTTATAAATTGAGAATTAACAATTCTTCAATTCCTATAATATAAACTTAAATGTCTGAAATTATCGAAATAATCTATAATGAATATTTTTTCAAGAAAGACTGTTTATTTCATAATATTCATAAGTCCTAGAAATAGGTATTGAATCTCATTCCTGCCCTCTTAAGAATATTCCTATTTTGCTCATAAAAAATATTAACATTTATCTGAGTTTGCAGAGTTTATTCAGTTAATAAATGAGATATGCAAAAAGAAAAATTCAATTTACTTTCATGCAACATGCAGATTTTACAATAATTAATGGGTTTTATTTTCTGCAGAAACAACTCTGAACATTAATAATTTACCGACAATTTTTAAATAACAATTTAATATAATCATAGTTGTTAAAAGTTGAATCAAATGCATAGATTAGCTGGATAGCAGATTTTAATTTAATTGGAATATAAATCCAGAAATTAACTAATGTATTTGATATGAAGCAATGTCATTAAGAAACCAATTCAAGGGTTTTAATTTTTATATTTTGGAATAAACTAGTTACAGCAATAAAAAGTTGTATCAATACCTCCCTTACTTATTATATTTTAACAAGATTTATTTTATAACAAACAGAATAAAACAATATTTCATCAAATTATATGACACATATTTACATAAAGACAAGAAAAAAGTGAGCTAAATATATCTATAGCACACAAATTAAGCATTCAAGAATGAAAATTCATAGCACAATAAGCTATCTTTCATTCAAAATTCAAGTTATATGAAATCAGATATGCTATTTTAGTTCCATTACCATTAGTGGTTATTGTATAAGAGGAAAGAGATAAATGCACTAATATTCTTTCAAGGTATTCAGCAGTTACAACAGATTTCATCAAAAAGAATACCTACTTACCTATCACATACTCCAATACAAGATTCCAGCCAATAATAAAAGCCATTAATTCTCCAACAGTAACATAACTGTAAACATAGGCAGAACCAGTTTTGGGAACTCTAGCTCCGAATTCAGCATAACAAAATGCTGCAATAATTTTTAAAGTTAATATATGATGGTAAAGTTTAAAAATTATGTAAACATATTTAACATATGTCAGATTTCAATACAAATTTTATATTTTCACAAACGTAATTAAATTTGAATGACTTTTGAACCCTATGTGAATATAGATAGGAACATACAAATACACTCATGTTAAAGAACGAACAATCTAAGATGAGCACCATACTTTATTTAATGTAAAACAGATTCTCATATATATTTAAAAAATATAACCTAAATGTAATGCCATAATATAATTTATAATATACATAATTCTATTTTTCTTACACAAACATTTATTACGCTAATGTCCAGTTTTGTATTACTCAAAGCTTTACTTTTATTTTTGTTCATTTTACATCTGCATGTTCAATTTTTGAAGCCAGTATATTTATTTATTTTACACATTTGACATTCTTTCATATTTGCAAATTTGTAAGGCTTCTTGAAAAAAAAATGTTTGAAAATACATTGTAACTCTTGACTGAGTTAAAAATGTTACACACACACACATATTATACACTTCACACATGTGTAAGAAAAATACATACAAAACCAAGGGTATAAATAGCTTTGAAGAAAAAACAATCATTTTTAAGATTTCACATAGGATTAATATTCCACTCTTGACATTTTTATTCAATTACCTCTTATCAGAAAAACTTAATTTCATTTTAAAAATGCCAAAAATACAAAGGAGATCACTAGAAATTTAAAATACAATTATAAATGTACAGAATACTAAAGGGAAATGCTCCCTTAAAAATTCCTTATGTCTCATAGTTTTAATGAAGAAATGAAATAATTTGTATATACACTCTATAACAAAAAAACGATGCACCAAGAAGGAGTTGCCCGATTTTAATGAAATTTTGAATGCAAAGACATTTGTACAGAACATACAAATTATTAAAATTTGGTGTCCAATGAATAGTGGGAGCTACAGCGCATCAGAACTGCACACTCAGCAGGGGTCTATAAGAAGTGATTCTCCATCTGATAGTCAAAATTTGTTGCATTGCAATTTAGGATGTCTTTCAATGACTGAAAAAATGTCTCGTCGCAGAATTCAAGCTCATTAGGAGCAACTGTCAGAGTTTGAAAGAGGTCATATCATGGATTGAAAGAGGCAGATTGGGCAAATCGAAGAACCACTTGCGATATGGTTCGAAATGATGCAGCCATTAGAAGATCCCGACAAAAATGGGTGGACAATGGCAGATTTCAGTGTCATGATGGTAGCAGTCTACCTAGGGCCACAGCAGATCAGAAGGACAGATTGATTGTCAGATCAACAGTGACAGTACCCGATTCATTATTCTCAACCATCAGACATGCGAACCGCACATGAGTGCCCACCACGACTATTTACAGATGACCGATAGAGCAAAATTTACGCTTGTAACGACTGCTACGCCAACTGCTACTCACTCCTGCACAATGTCAAGCCATATTACAGTGGTGCTTGACTCGATCAGGTTGGAATCATGCTGACTGGGGACGTATAGTGTTAAGCGACGAATCTCCCTTCCGACTGTGTCCCGACGATCATCGAAAGACGGTTCCGAGATGCCCAGGGCAGCATGCCGATCCTGCTTTCCCTATTGCATGCCATGCAGGCCCTCAACCAAGAGTTATGGTCTGGGGTGCCATTTCTTTTGACAGCCGGACCCCTTTGGTCATCATTAGAGACACACTTACAGCACAGCGGTACTTCAACGACATTCTGAGAACTGTCGCCGTTCCTTCCGCCTTATTTTTCAGCAAGATAATGCCAGACCACATACGGCCTGTGTTGCTGTAAACTGTCTTGCAGCTTGTCAAACACTTCCTTGACCAGCCAGATTGTCCGATTTATCTCCAATCGAGCATGTCTGGGACATAATGGGAAGGCAATTGCATCGACCAGGAAATGTTGATGACCTGACAAGACAATTGGAGAAAAGACGCAAGAGACTATCAGGGTGCTTTATCACTCTTTGCCTCATTGTGTGGCAGCTTGCATCCAAGCTAGAGGTGGGTTAACACCTTATTGAGATCATTACATTGTAACTATGTAACTCTCAAATAAATCCTTCAATTTTTTCTGAAATTTTAATCCTTTTTTATTTTGTACATGATCTTTCTACCCACCAAAATTTTTGTCTCTATTGGACAACTCATTTTTGGTACATCATTTTTTTTTTGTTATAGAGTGTAAAACATTAAGGCATAAATGAGGAACAATTCATGTTTACTAGAAATGAAATTTTTGTAGAACACAAATCATTTCCATTAAGATGTGAATTTAACTTTTTTAATGAACTTCACATTATAGCCATAATGAGAATGATTCGTAATCAACCTCAAAATTAATGCAACTGTGAAAAGACATGGGAAAACTCAAGCTATTATCTCGGTACAAATCACATGAAGACTTAGAGATCGAAATCCATTCCAAGACACCAAAGACTTATTTGTTTTACAAAATTATTTTTGAAAAAATCAGGATGTGTTCATGTTTTGCAAGTTACAAGATGATGTTCCAAAATGGGAAAAACAACAAAATCAAGGATGACTGCTATATTTACATGGTTAAAATATAGCAAAACATTGGAACACATCTTTAAATTTCTATAAAATGTATGAAAAGAACTTGCCCTAGAAACCTACGCTTAATATTCAAATATTAGTGGTTTTATTTTAATACAGACAGATACTAACAATTGTATGCTTTACTATACCTAAGGTTTTACATTAACATTAATTTTTATCACCCAAAGTACTTTTAAAATCTGCACTTAAAAACAATTTCTTACAATATAATCTTAATACGCACAACAAATGAATTATGGTAGTCTCTCATTTTTATTACATATTTTACATTATTTGATATAATGAATAGGTAGCATATTGGAAGACACAGCCTTTGAGGACATTCTGTTTAATAATGGAATCCTTGCAAATATGATACTATGATTATAAATATTGATTAAAATTCTTTTAACAAAAACAAAGAAAACACAATAAATTATTTTAATTTTGAAGTTTTAGATTTACTCAACTTAAAAATATACGATATGATAAATATTTCTTTAGCAACTATTAGTAACTAAAATTAGCCAGCCTGATACAGAATGATTTATATATTATTAAATATGCATAAAGTTTCCTAAATATATCTACCAATATACATAAACACAGATTTTCTAAAAATGTAGGTGCTGAAAACTTATTTTTGCATTTGTGTATAACTTTAATTATATTTACATAAAATTTGAGAATTTTATCTAAATTTATTGAATTTTATATAAAGGAAAAGTTAAGATATGTTGTAATACTTTTCTCCTCCCCCCTCAAATCAAGACCTGCATATATAAATACTAAAAAAATAGAAATCTTTTGTAATCCCTGAAACTACATACCAGCAAATATTGATGCAACAGCAGCAATGAGATATGAGAGAGCTACTGAAGGTCCAGCTGTATCACTTGCAATTTTACCAACTAAAATATAAATACCTAAGCCAAGTGTACTTCCAACACCTATTGAGAGAGAAAAGTACGTACATAAGCAAATAATACCTGCTAACATGATAATATCAACTAATCATAATGTGATAAAAAATTTATTTAAGGGGGAAAAATACATAAATTAGAAACACCTTACAAAAATTTCGTGTCTAGTCTTATAACATGGTCTGTTAGCATTTCTAGGGCTTGAATATCATCAACAAGGAAAACTAATAACCTTATCTGCTGCCCATTCAGTATAGTGGCTGCTGTGCCTTAAGGTGTTGGTTTGAAGGCATGTATGTATGTAAATGTATAATGCCAGTACAGCATGAACACATCTAACTATTTGTTCAGTTGCAAGTCTTCTCGAGAGGTTGGTGAAAGGGGAACAGGGGTGAAAAGTCCCTAACCACCCCCCTCAGGGTATTCTAGCTCAAATTCGCTCAAAAGCTGCAGCTAACGACAGATGTAAAAGCCCCTTGTCATGATGAATTTCAGGAGCCTCAATCCAACACCATCAATAAGGTGGTATCAAAAACAACAAAACCTAAGCCATTAGCACACATACACAAATCAATGTCTTCATTTCTCTTACTTTATAAATCTATAGTTAGTATAGCTTATTAATAAACTAATGGTTTATTTAAAGATTTTAGTTTTAATAGAGTAATTCAAATAAGCAAAAAGCTAAAAAAAATTATTACAATGATATTTTTATGAAAAATCAATTTTATCACCTTTTGAGTCCTGTCTTATCTTTATAACTGTAGAATTTTTGAACATTCAACAAGATAACTTTTACTTCATAAGATAGATTATTACTACAGTTCAATAAAAATTGGATACCTACACAAAAATATTTTAAGTATTTTTCATGAAAGATATATGAATGTAAGACACAAGAATATTCTTTTTAAATTACAGGCCACTTAAAGTTAATAATGTAAATTTTTTTAAACATTAAAATTTAAATTTAATATCTTTTGAAAGTTAATAGTTTTGTAACAGAATTTTACACTGATAGCAAGAAAAAATAATATAGCAAATTTTGAAAAAGAACTACAAGGGATAATGTTCAATATTCATCAACATTTCTCTTGAAGTATATATTTTATTCGAAAAAAGATCAAAATATTAATGGTTTTAAAACCATTTTAGAGTTTTGTTAATCAAAAAATTAAATTTAGAGACAAAAGCTTACAAGAATAAAAAAAATTATGTATATTGATTCAGAGGAAACAAGATAAATCACATTGCAAGATTTGACAAAAGTAAATACTACATTTCTAAATAGGCAGATTGAACTATAAATTACCTATATACATATATTTAATAAAGTAATAAAATTGTCCAGGATGCACTGATACATTAAACAGATTGCTACTTTTCTGTGATAGTCATGTAAAGTCTTATTAGACTGCATACATATATGAAAAAAGCAAATGTTCAGGAGATCATAGAACAGGGGCCCATTAACCTTGTGGCTGTTATGCACAGAATCAGGATGAGTGAGTGAATATTAACATTACACTATTCAACTCAAGGGCTTTGGCAGGGCTGACTCTAGCAGTTTTGCCGCCCCAGACAAAAATGGAAAATGCTGCCCCTCTCTCCGATGCTTCCTCTCATACATATGGTATATGTATACATATGTATTATTTTAAGTCTTAAAAGATTCAATTCGAAATTAAGGACATAATTACTTGTTATTATATCAAACGAGTGAAATATAAGAGAAGGAATCGTCAATTTCAGCATGCTAATTTCTTCGAAAAATAGTCTACTGATGGTAGAGATCACAAGCTTTTGTTTTAACTTATAGTAACTACACTCAGGACTAAAATAAAACATTTCCTGTAGCTCTCTATCCCTAACCTCTTATTACCTTTGTCCTCTTTTGGATTGCTCACACCAGATATCGTAAGGGTGAAAGGAATGTCCGTTGTGACCTCACTTCGGGATGGGGAGAAATTTAAGAGTGAAAGATGTGTAAACATATTAAATTTCATGCTTTAACATATGCTCTCACCTCAAACCCTTCAAGTTTAAACACAAAAGAAAACTGTCATTAAATATACAGAGTACAAAATCAAAAAATAATAAGATATGTTAAATGCAGTACCAAATTCACACCCAATAATATTTATGAAAATAGATCAAATTCTTTGTAACAAAAAAATATATTTTTCAAATTCGATCCAAATGCCGCCCCAGGCAGGGTCAGGATTGTCCGGCCCTAGAGCCACCCCTGGCATTGGGTGCTGAACTTCGTAATTTTGAACCATGGTCAAGTGACGGGAATAACACCTGACCTGTGGCACCCCTCTCCTAACTTCCACACCACACCAATGGGAGGACATTTAAGCCTCAACAGATTTAACGTACATTGCCCCCTACATGGCAGGTTTTCAGAGGTACCAGGCTCAAACTCATGATACATCAGCCATGAGTCCATTATCTTGACCACTAGGCTACTGCAGTCACATGCAAAGAATAGAGGTAAAAAATATAGATTTAAAGTTTAAAAATATTTATCAAAATAAGAAAAACAAAATATATATTCCTTCAATATAAATAAAAAATTGTAATTTTATATTTTAAACATATTTATTAAAATAAATAAAGAATGAAATGCATAAAGTATTCCTTTAATAAAGTTAAATATTTTAATGCCAACCTTGTTCCTACACTCCTCTATTTCACATCGTAATAGCAAGGGTGTAATTTGTAACTTTCGCTTTAACACAATGTTGAGTAGTTATATATATAAACAACTTCTTCGCTAACTTAAAAAAAGTTTTCATATGAGAAAAGATTTGTTCACACAGATAGGTAGAACCAAAAGCAGTAAACAGAGTAAATGCAATTTTCTTCAAAAACGGTTCAATCTCCAGTAAAAATCCAACATCCAAAATTTCAAATAGCCACACACATACAGATCCTTTCATATTTCCTCATATTGTGCTTTTCCTAATTTTGAAGATTCTATTTCAAAATTATCAACTTCCAACCACTCAAAAATTGACAAGTTTGTGATGTGGTATAGAACAGCGGTCACCAAACTTTTTGACCTCACGGACCAGTAAATTCATAATTTAAATCTTGCAGACTACTAATAAGATTTTTAAGGGTTAAATATATTTATAAGAAAAAAATTGTGATCTAAGGTCACATAAAATGTATTTAGTTAATAAAACAAAACTATTAATTGTAACCACATTATGTTAGCTTTATTAATAAACCATAATAAAATAAACAAAAACTGTAAAAACAAAACAATTAAAAAAATGGTTTAAGTATATCAAACTTTTAGCATTATACATTCCTATGAAATGGCATCATTCCATGAAGTAGCGTTTTTATAACTCTTCATGTATTGTAATGAATTGAATTATGCTTCAATGCATCTTAAAACATAATTTAACGGGATAAGTAAATATATTCCACATTTTTCTGGGGACCAGCGAAATTTTCTCGCGGACCACCACTTTGGCAACCTCTGGTATAGAGTACCACTGAGAATTATACCGCATGTCATAAGTTGCTGATGCCTGCTTTTAGAAGTTAATTTACAAGACATAATATAGAAACAAGAGCTACATTTGCACTGAAAAAAATATATTTCCTTATATATCACATTCTAAAGAATTTAAGATTCTCACTTATCTTTACAAAAATTAATTTGACAGAATAACTTAACACAGTCTCATATTTATTCTATACACACACATAATATTCATATAGATTCCTATACACAATTCTGTTATAATTGACTACATACAATAATAATTTTATTATTACCAAAATTTAAGCCCAATGTTTCAATATTTAAAACTACATGCATATTCCTTTAATAAGAATTTGTATTGCTATTTTTTGAAAAAAAAATAAATACATTTTCGGTACACTTTTAAAACACTTCTTCCATTTTTTAAGGAATAATACTGAATAAATCAAGTACAATGATCTTACCTAGAAATGTCAAATCAAATGTTGATAAACATCGATCAAGCTCTGTTCGGCATAAATTTTCGTCAGCAATGAATTTTCGTCGAGAAAATGAATTTTTTAATGATTTCCATGAAAGATTACTTTCAATTAAACTACGTACATTCCGTGGTGAAGTCATGGTAGGAGTATCAATAAAAAATTCTGTAAGAAAAATTCAATATGTTTTCTTAAGAAGTTATTTTTAAATCTATAATAAAAATTATACAATCAAAAAAACGTTTAAATAAGACATTTAATGAAATTAATGCACACTTTCTTTTAACAAATTACTATGCAGCACAAATGTAATTATAACTTCAACAGAAAGTTATTCTTATTTGTTCGTCTCACCTGTTCGACATTTGACATGAGCATTGTCATAACAGGAAACATTACTTTTTTTGATAATTTACGTCAACTAAACAATGCTCATTTCACTTCGATTCGTTAAAATAGATGGAGAACTTAAAATATCCATTTCAAATTGAATTCCTTATTTTTATAAAAATTTGAAAATGATTACTGCGAAGTATATAACTTTTTTTTGACAAATATGTGTAATATTTTAAATCCGCATTCCGTGAGATGCGATAGGAAAGCGCGGCAAGTTTCAAATATCTCAAGGCATACAAAATTCTACTTGCTAAAGTAGGGTCTTTCACCTGTGGCCCGCGGGCCACAAATTCCTTCTGAAGGCATTTTATAGAGGCCTTGAACTATTTTAAACTTGAGACAATATCTATTTGGGATAAATTTTTATCTGACTATGCATAAAATTTAAGAAATTTTCGGAAAAAGGGTGGAGTTTTATCTTTAACAGATTTGCAACGTATTTTAATTCTATTTCCCTCAAAATCAACTGTTGTCTTGTAAAAAAAAACTTCCTTTTTAATATAAATTTCCTGACTACAATATTTTTTTGACAGTCTTGTGGCTTGCGAATCATTATGAATTTATTGATGTGGGTAATTTATTAAGTTGGCCCTCGAGCGTGAAAAAGGTTGAAGACCCCTATACTAAAGGAAAAATGAAAGCAGCATTTTTATCTGTATTGATTCCAAGAGTTCCCAAGAAGCTCGAATCCGTTGATTTAAATTATCAGAAAATGCACACAAATTATAATGCCTCAAAATCCAATAAGCTTATTTAAAATTAGTTTAAACTTGTAAGCTATTACGGCCAAAATGAGAACACGTATTGATAATCTTATGAATATAAAAGCCGATATATAATAATCAATACATGACAACAATTCGTTAAAATATTTTAAATGAATAAAAATCGTATTTTGCGGGTGAAAATCAATTGAAATCTGACACTTCCGGTTTCGGATTTAAATTTCAGTTTTCGATATTGTCTTACTGCCCCAAACAAAAACAGTTGTAACTTTTTCGGCAATTGACTCAGAGTTAAAAGTTAGATAGTTTTTAAAAACTTATTAAACATGTTACAAAAAGTAAACTAAAAATAATTCTTTTTTTTCATGAAGATGATTTTAAACCAGTCGGATACCTTAAAAATTATAGAAATAAACTTATTAACATATTGTGGTACAATAATGTACTATTGCAGATATTTGAGACATAAATGATTTTTAACAACAATTACTATTTATTACATCGTCTTCATTAACAGGGAATTACCATAATACATGAAACATTTTTTCAACATATTTGAATCTTTTTCTATTAGTACAGACTATTAATACTATCTTTAAATCAAATTTATATATACCGAAAGTAACAAAGTATATTTTTTCTGGAATGTTACTATGTCATCTTAAATAACTTACATTTCATGATCTAGCCTATTAGAAGAAACAACAAAAAATGCTTTAAAATCCAACAAAAAAACGTTATGGCACATTCGAACCCGTACCATTTATACGTATATTATTATATCTGGTCAGTTCTTTGAGACGATTTGAAGCTTATCAATACTGAAACTTGCAAATTTTTGATTATGTATTTTATGATTATACTTACAGTGCAGTTTAAATTGATATGAGGGTCTATTATTTTAACGCAGACAATTACTCTTGAGCGTAAAAATTTAACCCTGATTAGAAATATATTTGCAGACTATGAAAAATAAAATTAATCTCACACGTGTTAACACAAATAACTTAATTTCAAATATAATGCAATGATATGAAATAATGTAACAAATCATAAAGGCAGCTTTTAATTCTGTACCAAAATTCCAATTCAATTAGAATTGCTTATGCTACAAATTTCTGTGGTGCATTTTGAATGATCATATTTCTGAGCGGATATCTTACTCAGTTTGTTACATTGATGGATAATTCAATAACACTGCTGAACTATCCTTAAATACCGATATCAATAATATACATAATCTTTTTCCAATATCGGGGTATCTTTCAAGAGAGACACTAAATAACATCTTAAGCGATTCCATGCCATCAAATACGGGTGTAGATTTCTCGTCGGAATGCGAAACATTCAATTAAATTTTACGAAAAACAAACGAGCATTATGACTAAGAAAAAATCCCAGAAACATTAATTATTGCTATTATTTTGTTTTTTAACTAAACATTTTTTTCGGAAATAAATGGTACTGTTTCAACAATGTGGTTGTATAGCTGTATCATCAGCAGAGAAAGTGAGTAATGTGGAGAAAACAGGAGATACAAAGAGGAGCAATATATGAGAGAGAGTCGTTGTGAGAATAGGATTTGTGAGGTTGTATGAGGTCTGAGGTAGTTTAACTTTACTTTCAAACTACTACACAACTAATTGTAGAAAAAGCGTCGAATTTAATATAAGTAATGATAAACAGCATGGTGGCGTGTTTGGTTTGTCACTGGCCTTCTGCACCCAAGGTTGCGGATTCGATCCCAGCCCAAGTCGGTGGATTTCATGATGCAGAAAATCGACAGCGGCCATGTCGTATGATTATACGGCATGTAAAAGATCCCTAGAGTGTCCGTTTGGCGTGGGTGTTCTCGGCAAAATTAAATTCTAGTACAGGTTTGCATCGTCAGGGCTCAGGTCCCTCACTCTGGGGAGGAAACTAGGCGTCAAAATTACTTACGGCGATTGGTATTCGCCTATATGGTGCTGCACTAAAAAGATACCAGCTTCGGGTGATGTACTAGGTCTGCAATGGTAAGACACCAGTCCGTCAGCCAAGTAGAAATTTAAAACACACACGCAATTGTAGCTAATACTCTTAAAAAATAAATTTATAAAAGAGGGGGATATTCTATTTTTACTATATTATTTTTCACTTTATTTATGTGCCAAAAATATTTTTAACAGCAAAAAACACATTTATTTAAGAATATAAAATAAATCTTTCGTTTTTCCCCAGATATTTTAAACCAGAAATGGGAAACTTTCAGTTTAAAGATCAGAAGTACGACCTTCAAAATGAATTCAAAATTGGCAGGAAAAAAGTCCAAAATATTCATCAAATTTTTTATTTGAAAAACAGGGTCCTATTCATGATTAGGGTAGTGACTTAATGCTCAGTGATTTTTTTTTTTGAAAAATAAATTAGCCTCAATATTTCCAGTTTTTCCAAATAATTATTTGTTTAAATCACAAGCACAACTTTAATCGATCAGAAAAAAAAACCCTTAAGTTTATTAAGTTTTTATACTTGTTACGTGGAACAAACAAAAATTTCCTAAATTTATCAAATAAAATCTGATTAAAAAGTAAATCTTCAGACAAAGGCACCAAATTTATTTACACCGGTAATAATTTTTATCGCAATAGAAGAGCATGTGGGTTGCTAGATTACACAACGCAATTGAAATTAAGATAATGTGTCTCCAAAGCGATACATTTCCTCTATAAGCTTAACACAGGTAGATTTTTTTTTTATCAATAATTTAGTTTTGTTGTAATAATCCTTTATGTCACATTTATCTATCAAATCACAAATAATCGTGAAATAAAAAAAGGAAAAATAACTAGAAGTCCTTTTATCTTTTTTCACAATAGTTCAGCGGCCGATCAGTGTATAGATAAGAGATATCTAATTTAGTTTCACTGATTCTTTGATTTAGATTGTTCCAAAAGAACGAATCACAGTAGACAAGGGGAATTGAGAATTTTAGAATAAAGGATTCCAAAAAGCAGAAATAAAAAAGAATTTCAATTGAAATGCACTCGAATATAAAAAAAACTAACAGTAAAAAATTTTGAATGCATTTTTGAAATTAATGCATTTTTTACCGATAAATAAATTTTTAAATTCTAATTTTTGATTATATTGAAAATATAGGAAAATAAAAACATAACTCTAAAATTTCACTCTAAATAAGCAATTTTATTTAATAGAACGTTTTAGACAAGGGAAGAAAAATTAGGAAAAATTTGCATTGGGAAAATTGAGCATAAAAAATTACGTAGGGGAAAATTATAAAGATAGAATTGAGGAATCGCAGCAATGATTGCAATGATTTGACGTAATCTGAAACCTACAGGATCACCTTTACTTATTTAAAGGCTTATCCAACACAATTCATTGTAGCCGTCATGCTTAAGCTCGTCTCTCGAGCTACCATTCCGCTAAGGAAAGGTAAGGAAAAGGAAATGTTAATCTAAGACCACTATACACACAAACGCCCTACTACACTAAATAAAGAATAGACACATTTAGCATAAAAGGACTAGGTGCTAGTTTGATATGACGGGCAAGGCTCCAAGCAGCGCTTGTTGTCGCTGGAATGGAATCCAAGATGGCGGCCTAGAGGTATCAAATCGTCAGGAAGATAATTTTAAAAGAATCGTTTAGAAATAAATAAAATATATTTCAAAAGAATACATAAATAGACTGAGAGAATAACCAAGATCAATCAGTAAATAAATAATGAATAACAATGTAATATAATAAAAAGTAACATGTACTAATAATATTGTGCAGTATATAATGATCTTATAATTTAATAGTAATTCTATATAATATTCATATAGCATGATTTCATAATAATTATATATAATACGAATCATATAATTTAATTTAATAGTAATTGTATATTAATTCATATAGTATGATTTTATAATAATTATATATAATACTAATCATATAATATAATTTAATAGTAATTATAAAAAAGAATCATCGTACTGTAATATTATAAATAAATAACATTAATAATTATATAAAAATAACATGTCATAACATTTATAAACAAATATAATAAAAAAGCAATTATAAATAACGAATATTAGGTTTATATAATATAAAATACAATCATTATTATATATTATTAATAAAATAATTACATATTATACATTAAAAAATTTACAATGAATATCAATTAAAAAGCACTGAAAACTTGCAATATTCCAAAAACTGCAAAAATATCAAGGTAACCTTATTGTAATGTTATCGGCCATCTTGGCGAACATAAACTTGGCGCGTGCCCTGTGATATCAAACTAGTACCACGGACTAGAGACCCACTTCAATATAACATTTTCAGAAAGCCTATTGGAACTATGTATAAAAGATTTCATTTTGACGAATGGTATGCTTGTATAACTATATAATATGTTTCTTATAACATTGAATCATCATGTTGCAGGAAGAAGGGGGCATAAGAGGATCTCACTTGGGGAAAGAGAATAAGAGGCTACTTCAAGGATGAATCCTGCTTTAGCATGTTACAGTAGCCAACTTGCTTTTCTGAAGTCAAGTAAAATTGAATGATTGTTTATTAACGTCGCACTACGAAGCTACATGAGGGCTATTGGTGACTTACCTCGAAATTTTGAAACACGATCAAGTGAGGACGACATTTGAGCTAGAAGTAGGCTCGACATATTTCACTTGCATCAACACCTCTACACGACGTCTTTAGTGTTAACTGGACTCAAATCCATCATTCAGCAATAGAAACATTGGGCACGAGTTCTCGATTATGACTACTCAGCCTTATTTGACAAGGCCACAACACAGCAGCTGTCAACCGCGCGCGCGCCGTGTCTATTGTCTTACAGAATGAATTTAAATTTTAAAAATAAACCCTTTAAACCTTTTTTATTGTGTGTTTATTTCAATTCCTACTATTAGTTCACTATCCATATACAGTCAAACCTCTGTATTGCAAATTTTTCTATATAGCGAACTTTTTCCTGGAACCTTGAACATTTCACGATTTTCTTCGTAAAATAACCTCTCTATAGCGAAGTGCATTTTCTATATAGCGAACTTTTTCTTTTGTGATTCAATTTTTGTTCTCCCTTTTTCTAAAGTATTTCTGAAAAAATTTCAAGTTATTCTCTCTCTTAATACATTTTATGGTGGTCATAAATCTTGAACTGGTATTATTAAATCCTAATTCGCCGAAAGCAATCGAGTTCTGGTCGTTTCATCCAAGAAGTGCAACCTTTAACCCCCATTGTCCAGTTCACTAGATGCTTTATAGAAACATCTTCAATATCCCCTTTCAGCCTCAGTGAAGTTGTTTCGTGCCTCCGTGCTCAAGTTATAAAATAATGCATGTTTAATATTACTTGTAAGTTTCAAATTAGAATATATCCTTAAAATTCGTTAATTTCAATATAAAATTATTTTCTTAACATTAAAAATACAGTGTATTCGACAGTCTTTGTTTTCCTTGCAGTTTTTCTTTCTTTCTTTTTTGATGGGGGTAAGATATATAAAAATAACATTAATTTAAAAAAGGTGTGAATAATTACTTTTTTTAATACGGAGAGCTTATGAACTTAAAATTTGGTTTATGTGGTTTATAAAGTATATTAAAAGATGAATCTCTATATAACGAACTTTTTTCCGGGATTTAGTGACTTCGTTATATAGAAGTCCGACTGTATATATACACATCTTGTTCGAATTTTCAATCGCTAATAACATACTTCTTATTCATCCACTCAAGTTCAATTACATTTTTTAAAACTTGTAGTGGATGACACACTTGATGTTAACATTTTTTCAAATATTAATTCATTAATTTAATTAAATTGATGAATGAATAGTAACAAATAAAAATAATAGTCCAATCTCAGATATAGAAAGGATAATGGAAAATTGCAAGAAAATCCTTTTCTATTTTGCCACTTAATGGTGTGATGTTGTCATATACATATTTATAGTAATTGTAATTATTTAATAAAAAGTTGTAAGGTTACCGGATCCATGCCTAGAGATGGGGGAAAAAAGGGAAGAAAGACTAGCCATGTTTAAAATTAGATAATTTACTGTAACAAAACTAACAACACAAGTTCAACCAATCATAATCCAGAAATGCACCAAATGAAGCAATACGTAGAAAAATAACGAGGTACGTGAAGTATGAGAAGACTTTAAATACCGGTACACTTACTTCAGGTTCGAATACACTACCTTCCTAGCTATCTAATCTTTATTTAAAAAATCTCTAGTGATCAATTGTCTCTTTAATTATTACAATTATCCAATAGCAAATATCCACGTTACACTATAAATTTAATTAATCACTGATCCGCTAGTAATCTATCCTCTCTATCTCTAGCTCGAAAGCTTAGACTCGGGGTGGGTATTAAGGTATCCGACTACGTTCGGAACCGTGATTTTGCAAAAGCGTGTAAATGGATATTTAGTGACGCTTAGATTAGAATACATGTATAAAATTGTTTTAAGGACATTTTGACAAAAAAATTATTTAAATACAATATTTTGGCAAAAAATTAACTTAGAATAACCTTTTTTCCCATATGTTCTCCTTTTGTAAAAAATGCTTCTATTATATTAATATTTTGCCTGTATTCAGCTCAGACCTCTGTACAGAGGCTCAACTAGAATTTTTGAAACGCATAACTTGAAAGTCGGTTTATCCATGTTTTACGAAAACAAAAGGGAGAAATTTTAAGAAAATACACCGATAATTATTTCAAATGGTTGTAACTCTGAAAATAATGTGAATTTTTCAAAAATCATAGTTGAGCCTCTGTACAGAGGTCTGAGCTATATACAGGCAAAATATTAATACAATAGAAGCATTGTTTACAAAAGGAGAACATTTGGAATAAAGGTTATTCTAAGTTAATTTTTGGCCAAAATATTGTATTTAAATAATTTTTTTTTTGTCATAATGACCTTAAAACAATTTTATACATGTATTCTAATCTACTAAATATCATGAAAATTATACATTTATGCGCTATTTTAAAATCATGGTTCCGAAAGTAGTCGGATACCTTAAGTCGATCGCGATTGACCGGTGTACTGACAAGGTATTTTGGGATGACCGCCTTCACTAAGACCTAATGATCATTTTATCAAACGAAAGTTTAGAAATATTTTCAAAATACGGAGAAAAAGAGAAAAAGTTCGTTAAATAGAAAATGTACTTCGCTATTGGGAGATTATTTTACGAAGAAAATCGTAAAATTTTCTTAGTTCCAGGAAAAAGTTCGCTTAATAGAGAAATTCGCGAAATAGAAGGATAAAAAATGGGATCGTAAAATGGAGGTCCGACCGTATTGTAGACTTTCTGTTATCTCACTACACTTACGCCACTCGGAGGACAGCAACACCTTGAAAAAATTAGAAGTGAGTCCACCCTGGAAAAGTCTGCCCACCCCTGGCTTAGACTATAAATAGTAGACCTAATTCACATTATCACGTTCTCTTCAGAGGGTGCATTGCAAATAAAATAGTTTTAAAGAGCCAAAGATTTCCCAAGAAAACTAGTTGATCAGAAGGACGCGGATAGAGCCGTCACAAAGTAGCTAAAATAAAAATTTTCTTTATTGATCCAAGTAGCAATTGTCTTTATATTTTTTTATATCTTACTTGTTTATTTCAATCTTAAAATGAACCAACTCATAAATTATCAAAGACTAAAAAAAAAAAATTAATAAAACAGATTAAAATCGACATATTTCGACAGGATTTGGAGATGGATAATAAATGATTTTACGTGCATTTAAGAAAGTAAATCGTATTTAATGCAATTTTTCAGTACCCCAAAGATCAATGCTATGTATATTTTGATACTAAATTTAAAAAACAGGAGTCATTAAAAAATGAAAATTTAGAATGCTTAAGTTGATGCAGAAATAAAAAAAACATTAAAACAACTTACAAATGTATGTAATATCCAATGTTAAATTATATTGATTATTTTTCAATCTTTATTCATAAATTTTTTTTTTAAATTACGATAAAAAAAATTCCATTCCAAAAATTTTTTGGTACCCCTCCCATGATTTTAGCCTCATACGTCACTGACGCAGAATTATAAAATGCGGTCAAACGGATGAGGAACAGATGGTTATTTGAATACCATGAAAAATTAAAGAAAAAAATTCTACCACATGTAAAGATATACTTCTTTTTAACCTATATATCAATTCTCAATTATCAATTTAGGTCTGAATGTGGAATGATGCACAACACACGTTATCAGCAACTTTTTAATTTTTTTGTTCTCTTTTACCCCCAATCCAGGTAACAAATATCGCCAAAGCTATTTAATCAGTTGCAAAGCAGATATGAATTAATCATAAAGTTAGATATGCTGATCTGATATCGAAAGTTTGCACAATAGATGTCTAAGTCTATGAAATAAAGAGTCTACTTTCCTCCGATTTCAACAATCATTGAAAGAAGTTCTTATAATAAGTCATTGATGAATGTATTTATACTTCATAACTAAAATATTAAATAAACTGTAATATGATGAGCATTTAGAAAATTTACTTATCATTAAAAAACTGCAATTTTGTGGAAAACCTTTCATCCTCCACTTACTTTCAGAGAATAATAAAAATACGATTCGCTACATCATCAATATCCTTCTGAATTTTAACAATCTAATCAGTTTTTCAACCCGTTTTTACTCGCCTACCCTTGACCAATCATCACTGCTCCAACACCCATCTCATGATGTATAGTTGTAATAGGTTTACACCTCTCTCTTGGGCCCCTAGATATGCCGGATGTAGGGAAGAAACACTCGACATGATCCAATTAATCTATTTATTTATCATACAGTGAAGACACAAATCCAATTATAAGTAGTAAGACAATGTCTTGATGCTAACCGCGAAAGTGGAACAACAACGGTAAAACACGAACGATTAGAAGACTATCAAACTTGATCCTTACCTAATAAAGGATCTAACCTATCAACCGATTTAATCTAATATCAATTTAATCTCAGTGATCAATCGTCACTTTAAAACTTCTTCCTAATGAGTTCTTAATCACAATAATTCAAATATGATACCTTCAGTAGCAATCTCACCTGATTCGAGTATATCTCCTCTCCTACTCTATTCAAGCTAGAAAACTTCGACTATATATAGTAAGTTAATTTGAATATCACTATTTTCTTCTTCCGAAGGGTTGGTTGTGAATAACGCGAATTGATAGCCCTAAGATTTCCCAAGAGGATTAGTTGAAGGATCGCGTATAGATCCGTCACAAATAGTTCTTTCTATAATTGTATGTATGAATTTACTTCATAATTGTGTGTATCATTCATGATGTATACTTTCCCGATGTATATCTCTTTCCGATTCTTTTTCTAACATTTACACACACACAAACAAGTACAGATATCGTAATAACACAATAATAAAGAGACTTAAAAAAATTATATAAAAGTGCTGTTAATTGGCACAGACATAATTTTTTATACACATTTAATATTTAATAGAACTCTTTTATAAAATATAAACACATTTAATGGGAACATTGATTATTAAATAATTTAAATTCAGGAGATTGAAACCAGATAAGTATATTCTCTAGTTCGAACTTACGCTGGAAAATCTGTTTCTGTAGTCATTTTTTAACAAGAGTAAGATGAGAAAGGGGAAGATCTCCACGAATATGTTTGTAGACGGTAGCAGAATAGTGAGCGTCTTGTTGAATAGTTCAGGGTTTCTCTTTTAAGATCTGTGGGGTAACGGGGAATATTAGAGCCTCAAGCAGAATCTTACAAAGGATTGCAAAACCATAGCATCAGTCTTTGGGCCACCCCGCGATGCGGGGTGTACGTTACGCCACTGTTTAAGATCAATCTCAAACGAGATGCAGCATACATTTTCAAATTCTACCACCTTAAGAGAAGAATCTATTTGCAATTAATATTTTTCTCAGACTGATAAAGATATAAACAAGAACTATGTGCTTTTCACTAAAAAGGAATGCAATGCCCTGATTTTATTAAATGCGCATGGTTAGCTCGGTGACTTAGAGGTAGCGTGCCCAAGATTGCGGATTCAATCCCGGCAGGAATCGATCGATTTCATGGATGCGAACATTGTAGGCACACATGTCATGATTATGTGGCACATAAAAGATCTCGAGTATCAATTTGGTTCTGGTACTCTTGGTAAAATTAAATCGCGGCAATATTTAGCATCTGACGAGAGCTAGAATTAAAAAAATTTCAAACATCAAAACTTGGTAGCGAGAGCCGCCACTAGATTGTGTCACCATGAAATGGCTCTCATATTTGGGAACTTGACGAGTCTGCAAAGGAGGGAAATTCTCTAAAATGTGTTCGTGCACATCTTTTTTCTTTAAAAGTGGAGAACAGATTGATTTCGAAATTGTATGTTGTTCACTGAAGAACTTTGTCGTATTTAAATAGCAAGTATTTCAAGACTTATTTTTTTGTATGGTCAATGTTGTGTGTCCGATTGCTCTTATTGTTCTTTTAATAACTGAGAAACATTTCAATTATTGGGGTTCAACCCATTACTATTTCTGAAACGTCTGTCAATTAAATATTTTAGGAGTTTGAATTTTGTTTTCTTTAAAGTAGCGAGAACAATCTCAAAAATATTTTCGTTCTTTGCCTTTTGCTGTTGACACACATCGACAAGCTCCATGGGAGAAAGGGAAGATCCCTCGAGCACTCAAGCGTAATTTCTAAACGTATCCGAGTGAGTGGAGTTTTATTAACGTCACATTATAAAGCAACACGAGGGCTATTGGTGACGGATCTCGTAATTTTGAACCATGAGCAAGTGACGCGAGGATGACACCTTAGCTGATATCCCCCTTCTCCGAATTTCCACATCATGTCAACGGGAGAACTTAGAACCCCGAAAAATTTAACGCGCATTAACCCTTTTACACAGAGTCTTCAATGGCACAAGGGCTCGAATCAAGACACGCCATCGACGAGTCCGTTACCACTACACTTCCGCGGTCGCACCAAACGTATCTGAAGAGGATAGCCTTACGAGCTCCTAAAGTATCCACGTACACGTTACGAGCAATTTTTCGTCCAATTCGTGTAATTTTTACTCAGTTGCCATAGTAACGGCTTTCAAACAACTTTTTGCTAGTAAGTTCAAAAAGTACGTCATAAACAAAATGGCGGCTTCGATTTCGTCAAACGCATCAGACATGGTATATAATATTTTAACGGCGTATAATATTTTAAACAAGAATAGGCCTATAATATTTTCTGTGTACGCCCATCAACAAAAGCGTGAGCGAAATAAAAAAAAATGGATGTTCGTTTGCCGAAGCAGAAGAATCGGCGAGTAATTTTTCAGTGTGGAGATAGAGCGCAGACGTCAGAGCATGTCGTTTTGCTTACGGCAACCCTTCGCCCTCCGATAGGACGAAATTTTGGTCCAAAAAGTTGCACCCAAAGTGTTCGTGTGATATAGCCTTGAGAGAGGGAGGGAGAAAGTTGGGTAGTTAAACCCCTTTTCTGTTTATAAAACTGCGAAATACTTTAAAAGCTAGAGGAGATAATTCTGAAGACAAGCAAGCATAATTTTTAAATTTTTGATAAATATCCTGGAATAATTTTTAAAGACATACTAGATCTAATAAAATAGAACATTCAGCGTATGTACAACAAATTTAAACGAGATTTTTAGCAAAAATAGCACGCGCGCGCTATCAGAGCATTATATTAATACATTCGAAGTGATAAGTAGTCATTTGAAGTGACACGTACTTGAGTTAGAAGGATTAGTTATCGAATATAACAAATTGTCAAAATGATAACGGTACTATCAAAGGGAATCACACTGTTTTCAACAATAATTTCACAAGTCTGTAATCACATCTCGTTCTGAATGAGATTTCTTTAGATATCTTTATCTTGCTTCTTTCACGCGAAAAGCTAAGATAATATTATAACCTTTTTCTCACGGTAAGGGAATTT
>BMAV01027434.1:0-18751 GCA_019973955.1 Trichonephila inaurata madagascariensis | reverse complement strand
ATTATATATTTTATTGGGTTGTAACTTGAAAAAATAGAATTTTAAAAAATCTGTTAGCCTCGTGTGGGGTCTGAGCTAAAACGGAAAAAATATTATTAAAATAAACTTTTTCCCCAAAGGAGAATATTTTAAAAAGGTAAAGTTAATGTTTTGCCGAAATATTTATTTAAAAATTTTTTAAAATGTCCTTAAAACAATTTTATACTGATTCTAATCTAAGTGCCCAAAAAATCTGAAAAACCTTTATTTTTTAAATCACGGTTCAAACTATCGGATACCTTAAAACGGAAAAAAAATTTTAAGTTTTGACAAAACCCCAAAAGGGTACAAAATTCCAAGGGGTTTGTTTTCTTTTTAAAATAATTAGTTTTAATAAAATTTTTTAATTATAATTAATTTATTGTTTTCATCAAAATGATCCTGTAAAAAAATTTCAGCTCAATTCACCCTTTTAAAAGTGCTTTTTTCGTTAAAAATTTCCACCAAGATAAATAAATAAATATACAAATATATAAATAAATAAATATATAAATGAGCTAATAGTGGGAATTTGGGAAAAAAAGGAGACCAATAATGTGAGAGCAGTAAGTTGTATAAAAAGATTATATACCTCATGTGATGAAATAATTAGAGGTACTTATATCTTCATTATTTGAAAAAAGAAAATTATTGATGAATTATAAATTTTATGCATTCTTTCAGAAAAATTCTTTAACATAAGAACATTTTGATAAAGTGAACAGTTCTTTTTAAAACGAGCAATATTAATATAATTTTTATATTCAACATTCTTGGTTTTTAATGCAAATATTTTTAATTTTTCAATTCAGATATGATTTTTTGAATGTTTAATTGTGGATATATATTTAATGCTCTTGTATATTCTACCTTTTAGTATTGATCACCAAAGACTGTCAGATTTTGAACTTTTTAAAGACCAAACTTCTCAATTTCGTTTGTAGTTTAATATGTTCGTAAATCCAAATTTGCGTATTGAATGTATATATCAATTTATATAACATATATTCGTTTAAGAAGAGATAATATCCACTTCTAGAACTACAATAAATGTATTCAAAATTCTCTCAAACATCTGAAATTTTTTAAGAATCTGAGCACGCACATGCTTTATTTTGATTTCATATCTTTTGTGATTATTTTGAATTTGTACCATTTTTCAAAAAGATATGGGTTATGTTGCTTCTGATAAAACTGTATTTGTGTTTGAATTTACATTTAGATTTCAAATCTAGAAATTTATGCTCTTAAATTAAAATTTAAAAAGCAGTAAGATTCATTAAATTAAAGTAAGAATGCTTCATTCTAATTTGTCATTTCATTACATGTATGCATATTTTTATACATATGAATTTGCATGATTTTTTGTGAAAGGAAATTTACAAGAAAATTTCAATTGCATCGCTAAATTTAATTCCTTTAAAATAAGACTTCATGCATTTAAATTGAAAAATTTTGGGAAACTTAAGCCGATTCCGAAATCTTTTTTGCATACTACATCTCAGAAACAAAATTCGAGTACGTATGCTAACAAAGGAAAGTTTTTTTCCACTGTTAGAATATTCAAATAGTTTAGTTTTACTTCCAGATTTTCAACGCTTCAAAGGAAAAAAAATCACCCACAAATTCTTAATTTAAATACGAGACAAACATAATTAGTGTTCTCTAAGACTTACGAATAAAAGATAGTTTAATCGTCTTGTAAAGTTCTCCTTTTTTAATAAAAGAAAACGAATAATTAGTAGTCAGATAGAATTTTGAATAAAAAGATTGAAATCGATGTAAGGCTAAAAAACAGTTAAGCTGTTAAATTCCATCAACCCAACAAGCTTTACACTTAATGTCACTAGTCAAATTCTTCCTACTGACGGGGTGTGGAAATTTTGAGAATGGTATACCAGCTCAATGTTGTCCTTTCACCTGATGGTGGTGTAAAATTAAAAAGTCCGTTGTAGAAGCATTGTGTTGTTCTTAAATGTGACGCAAACTCTCAATCAGTTGAAAATCCTCTTTAAAATATTCAACTTATTAGTTATTTATTATCAATTCTATCATTAAACTTATTCATAATCGTACATATATAAAAAGCCGTGTTGTCATTTTCAAGTACTATCGAACTTAAAACTTTTAATTTGCTGTTTAACACAGATAATATTTGAAATGATTTGATGTTGTAATACAAGTTTGTGCAATATAGGTTCTCTTGCCAGAAATTTTACAACTACTAATGATTTGATGGACTAAAAACCTTGCACATATATGCCATCAAATACATACAAAAATATGTCAATGTTCTAATGTTCAGCTTGTTTGCTCATTGACTTTTATTTGTTTTATTCGAATCTTTAGTTATTAACAAAAAAGTAAAAGGATTTAAAAAAAAAAAGGGCCAATAAATTTTGCTATACTACTCTCGTATAAGCAGTTAAGCGCGTATCTAAGTGTATTTTGTATGCTATTTAATTTTTGCTTCCATTCAAGAGCGGGATCGCTTGCCAGGGTTTACCAGAGAATATTATAAATGGTAAAATCGAGGCCTTTCTAATTTTAAACTTTCGTATTCAATGATTGGGTCAGGGACTGATATCTGAATCGCATTTGCATTTGTAGATTAGTAACGCTTGTGTGCTTCTGGAGTCAGTTTCAAAGGACGATTAAAAGCAACTGACTCTAATGACTCAGACGGATTTACCTTTGGAAGAAATTAGTTCAGATACTGGAAACTGCATATCTATTTATGTACTGAAAGAGGTTTTGCGTTTAACAAAAAAACTAATAACTTTTGTCTGCTTCACCATGTGAAAAGGCCCTCCCCCCTCGGGTGACCTTCTCTTTGATTATCCGCGTGAGCTAGAGATGTACGATTTTCAAAAGGAACAGACATGTTTATATGCTTGATGTGTCTTTGTTAAGAACTATATAGCAAACTTTTAACAGATTAGATAATGATTATATATGTGAGGAATCTACGCGGAACAAACTACACAATACAAGTAATACCAATAGAACGCCACTTGCTTGGACCACCTATCAATATCGCCCGCCTAATCTCAGATTCCAATAATAACCACAAGTTCTAATATTAAATAGTCAATCACACCTTAATCCGGTTGCAGCTGGGTTGATTCCACAAGGGTAGCGTGCCGCATGGAGATGCAATAATATATGCCTTGACCTAATAAGCACATCTTCTCGGTGGCCGTCCTTTCACAATTATATCTCTCACATAATAACATTCCCCAAATTGCCATTCCACTTACTACCGAGCTTTCATTTATTTAAAAGCTATCTAATTTGCATTTAGCCTGCGTTTCACTTCTTCTTGAATTTTTGGTTGGAAAGGTGCTACGGCCTGTGGCCCCAAAAAATTGTTTAGACATGTTAAAGAAAAGACGCGTAAGGTCAGCTACAAAAGTAGATGGTAAAAGATTCAATGAAGTATGTTTGGAACGGTTGTTTTGAATTTAAGCTCATACAATATTACAGATTTTGCTCAAAAGTGGAAAATTGTTGTTGTGAGAAATTCGTAAAGTAGTAATATTATACAACATGTTTCATTGTAGTAACATATAACACACACATACACTATCAAATCTTTCGAGTATTCTTTTCAAAAATTTTTTTTTGATGTTTTTATAAGAAAAACATTTATATTTCATGCTTTCTTAATAAGTCAAATCTTTCCATTTTTCATTACATTTAATTTTCAGTAGATTACTATTTTATGTTTGTTTTAAGCGTTGAAAATTTTATTTTTTTCTTAGATTGATGAAATTTTTCTTTCAGGTTTCAAAAGCAGTAGTTCCAAGATGTTTCACTTCAATATTTTTAATAATACGTATTTGAACGTACTTTTAATATTCTGAGAAACATTTGACTTGTGTTATTATTATTATTTTTTGAAATATAGAAGCACATTTCGAATATGAATTTTGTATTAAAACAAAATTCTTTTTGCAAATTATTCAAAAAAGAAACTATTTGCACTCGCGAATTTAATGCTTTTTCTTTCGTCTTAAAGTTTAACTATTCTATAGTATTTCAGTAAAAAGAAGTCTTATTGTGATAACAGAATTTCTTAACGCACTTCATTTTTGATATTTTAATTCATTAATATCCTTTATTTTGAGGAGGTATATAAATCTCTATCGTATATCTTAGAAATAAAAAATATAAAACTCCATAGTAATAAAAATAACAAGAGAAGAAAATTTTGCATAAATACTAGTAAAGCATGAGAAGGTCTTCGGGAATTTAAATTATAAATAAATTTTATATAATGCTACGAGAATGTTCTGGATATTGAGAAATAATTGCAGTATTCTTTTAATATAAAAAACTTCAGATATTAGATAAAATTTTCGCGTGTTTCTTTTTGCTAAAAAATGCAAAGTAAATTTTTGTTTATTTATGAAATTCCTTTCATTCTTAGGATTGAGCTTCATTTATACAACTAAATATCTTCATAATTTTCTTTAAGTGAATTTACTTGAGTAATGAGTTTCACAAAATTTGATTTAAAAAATTTATCTTTTTAAGTAACGAAAATGTATTCTTTTTGTATCAAATGTTTTTCAAAAAGATATTTTAATAGTAATGATGCAATACAAAGTATTAAATTATATTTTGAATGTTTTCTCCTACTTAGAAATAACTAAATTTATGTTGGAATGAAGAAAATTAAATAACAAAGCTCTTTGATAAGTATAGGACCTTTGTGTGTTAATTTTAGTTTAAAAATTGAAATTTCAAGTATGATTATTATTCACAACAGAATAGAATTATTTTGGCACGTTGTCAGTAAACTTATTTTTATTAAAAATTTAAAACTACACTTTAGAAGAAAATATGCTTCTGTGCTTTTAAGAAAAAATGTTATGATAAAGAACAAGAACAAGTAATAAAAAAAAATTTTTTTAAAGTCAATATTAATTAACAAAGAAACATTTTATTTTAGCTACTTTTTATTAAATAGTTATAATTCATATAAAACCGTACATATATACATAGGACAGAATCACAACATTAAGTGGTAATTAATTTATTTTTATTAATTATCATTAAAGTATCAATATTGTCATCAAAACAGTCCGTTTATATAAAATTTCAGTTCAACTGAATGCTTTAAAACGGGAAAAAAAACCTTTTCAAGTTTTGACACAAGTCGCCAAAATGGTCACTTCTAAATCGCAAACTATTAAACATGTACAATTCTTTAAATAATTTTTATCAATTAATTTTTATTAATTATAATTAAATTATTGCATTTAATCATCAAAATGATCCTGTATATAAAATTTCAGCTCAATTCAGCGCTTTAAAATGTGTTTTATTAACGATTGAAAAGAAATTCCACCAAAATAAATAAATAAATATACAAATATATAAATAAATAAATATATAGAAGCAATTGCGAGCTAATAGTAGGAATTGAAAAAAAAATGAGACCAATAAGGTGAGAGCAGTAAGTTGTATAAAAAGATTAAACTAAGATATACCTCATGTGATGAAATAACTAGAAGGTACTTATATCTTCATTATTTGAAAAGAAAATTATTGATGGGTATAAATTTTATGCGTCTCTTTCGAAAATTCATTAACATAAGAACATTTTGATAAAGTGGGCAGGTTCTTTTTAAAACGGAAATGTTAGCACAATTTTTATATTCTACTTGTTCTAGCAGTTTTTCAATTCAAATGTTTTAATTTTCAATTCAGATCTGTTTTTGAATGTTTGATGAGATATATATATTTAATGCTCTTGTATATTCTACCTTTTACCCAAGTAATATTCGTCACCAAAAGCTGTCAGTTTTGAACTTTATAAGACCAAACTTCTAAATTTCGTTTGTAGTTTAATATGTTCGTAAATCCAATTTTGAGTATTGAATGTATATATCAATTTATACATAATATATATTCGTTTAAGGAGAGTTAATCTATACTTCTAGAACTACAATAAATGTATTCAAAATTCTCTCAAATATCTGAAATTTTTTAAGAATCTGAGCATGCACATGCTTTATTTTGATTTCATATCTTTTGTGACTGTTTGAGATTATTACATTTTTCAAAAAAGATATAGGTTATGTTGGCTGTGATAAGGCATATTTGTGTTTGAATTTACGGTTTCAAATCTAGAAATTTATACTCATAAATTAGAGGTAAAAAGCAAGTACAGATTCATTACAAATTATAAGTAAAGAATCTTCATTCCTAATTTGTCATTTCATTACATGTATACATATGTATATATACATATGAATTTGCATGATTTTTTGTGAAAGGAAATTTACAAGAAAATTTCAATTACATCGTTTTTTTCTCGAAAAATAATTAAATTTGTCTTTAAAAATAAAGACTACCATGCATTTAAAATTGCAAATTTGGAATCTTAAGCCGATTCCGAAATCTTTTTTGCATACTACATTTCAGAAACAAAATTCGAGTACGTATTATGCTTTTAACAAAGGAAAGAAGTTTTTCCACTATAAGGTATTCAAAATAGTTTTAGTTTTACTTCCAGATTTTAAACGTAGGAAAAAAAATACCCACAAATTCATTTTCTTAATTTAAAATACGAGGTATGGAAACATAATTAATAGTGTTCTCTAAGACTTACGAATAAAAGATAGTTTGAAATAGATGTCTTGTAAAGTTCTCTTTTTAATACAAAAAAACGAATAAGTGAAAGTAGTCGGATAAATTTCAAGATAAAGGTGAAATCGATGTAAAGATAAAAAGTTCAGCTATTCATTCAAAATAGCCCAACCAAACACACATGTAATATGTCCTGGGTCAAATTCTACATATACTGATGGGGTGGGGAAATTTTGGGAATGGTCACCAAGCTCAATGTTGTCCACCTGACGGTGGTGTAAAATTAAAAAGTCCGTTGTAAAAGTATTGTGTTGTTTTTAAATGTGACGTAAACTCTCAATCAGTTGAAAATCCTCTTTAAGGTATCCGACTACGTTCGGAACCGTGATTTTAAAAGACATAAATAGATAATTTTCATGGTATTTAATTGTCTTAGATTAGAATGAGTAGCCATAAAATTATTTTGGGACCGTTTGGACAAAAAAATTATTTAAATACAATATTTCAGGCGTTACTTAGAATAACCTTTATTCAAAATATTCTCCTTTTGTGAAAAATGCTTCTATTATTATAACATTTTGCCTGTATATAACTAAGACCTCTGTACAAGGCTGAACTATGATTTTTGAAAAATGCACATAATTTTCAGAGTTACAACCCATTAGGAAATAATTATCGGCATTTTTCATAAAATTCTCCCTCTGTTGTCGTAAAACATGAATAAACCCACTTCTGGTGCATATGCTCTTCAGAATTTCTAGTTGGAAAGCGACTCTGGGTCTGGCGAATATATACGGGCAAAATATTGGCGAAACAAAGAATATTTTGAAAATGGGTCATTCTATGTCCATTTTTTGTTAAAATATTGTGCCAAATAATTTTTATTATGCTCATTCTTAAAAATTTTATATGCATTTTAATCAAGTGACACTAAATCTCATGAATAATATTGCGGCAGCACTGCAGAATCAGTTCTAACGTAGTCGGATATCTAAAATATTCAATTGTGGTTATTTATTATCAATTCTATCAATATTTTGCTTATTCGCAATCGTACGCCTAGCAGAAAAGCCGTGTTTGGCATTTTCCAGAAATTTGCTATCCGGACTTAAAACTTTTAATTTGCTGTTTAACACAGATAATATTTGAAATGATTTGATGTTGTAATACAAGCTTGTGCAATATAGGTTCTCTTGCCAGGAATTTTACAACTGCTAATGATTTGATGGACTAAAAACCTTGCACATATATATACCATCAAATACACATACAAAAATATCAGTGTTCTAATGTCCAATTTAAACACATTTGCTCATGACTTTGGCCCTTGTTTTTATTTTTGTAAACTCTTTTTAGATTAAATCGAATTCAAACAGCGCACATCAATATCGTAAGTCGTAATAGAACAATGTCTGCACAATAAATTTGAACAATTCTTCTGTTATTGTTGCTTTTCTCCATGTCTAGCCAAGCTAGAGGAAGTCCATAATCTCATTCACTCTCAAAAAGTCCAACACCATTAGAGGGTTTTCTAAATATATTCAGTTAACTACTGACAGACCGCGCCGTTTACCAAACTGAATTCTAAATACTACCATTCTATATAAAAGTTATCCTTTCTTTAAGTATGTATGGATGATTAATGTATTAGAAATGTATTTTTGTAAGTCATTACTTCTAAAACGTAATTTTTAAGCGAACTTATCTTATGGAGTAATGTTCCATTGTCATCGTGCATAATTAATTTATGTCATTGTAATTCAAACTTAGCGAAATAAATTTTTTAAGCAACTTTGAATATTTAATGGAGTAGGTCAAGAGATATTTTTCTAGACTTACGTTTTAGTTACTTGAAGAAAATTTTCTAGAGATTGAAATCATTAATATGAATGAACATTTTATCAAAATTGAAATTGTATTTAATTCATAAAATAGTTTATACTGGAATAGTTAATTAATTCCATTAATTTTGGATTATTGCCTATTAATAAGTACTACAGAAGCAATGGACTTTATAATTTACACTGACTTTCGGTTTCAGAATTTGTATGGCCGCTGCAGCTGCCCTGAAGTGGTCAAAATTATCGGATCCACATGTGGCTGGCATACGGGTTCGGAAGCGAGTACCGCGAACCCGTCGATGCCGGGAGTGATGCGTTAAATCAATAAGTAATCCTGCGGCAATCGCACTGTTGATTGTGATGTGGTGGTTAGGAGAGGTGGGTGCCCAGCTCAGGTGTCATCCTTGTTTATTTAACCACTGTTCCGAAATTACGGGTCAATCACCCAGAAAGCCATCGTGTAACTGAACAGTGTGACATCAATATTCATTCACTCGGTTCAGGCTATGAGGATGATACCTGAATTGAAAAGCTCACACTACGCCATTGAAATTTACAGACTTCGAAAGGAACCTTTTGAAATCCTTTACATAGCAGATCTAAATTGGATTTGGGACTGGAAATCCATAGTCGATGAAAAACACCTCCAGATGGCAGGTTCACGACGCGTGGCCACGGTGGCCCTGTGGTCATTCTCAAACTCGGTGGCCAGTGAGGGCGAGTTCGAAGCAGTGGGTGCTGAAGAATTACCGACGCGTAGAAGGGTTTATACACGTTAAACGTGTCAGGGGCTCAAAATACTCTTGTTGGCGTAGATTGTGGGATTTGGATGCCGACTTAGGTGTGTCGTCTGCAGCGGCTATGGATCAAGTTACAGGGGCTAATCCTCAATATCCTCGTATTTAGCACAGAGTACTAGGTTTTATAAAAATAAAGGTTAATCGCAGTCAATTAATTATCGTGAGGCTAAATTTCTCGTCAGAAAAGGTGGCAATTTGCTTAATATATTATATATATATATATATGATGCAATACTATATTATTATAATAATTTAATATTAATTTTGATACATTGTATTTTTAATGTATCAAATTTTAAGCTTAAGCAAAATTAATTTACGCAATAAGATGGGCTCACGATACAATGGAGTGCGTTGCCAATGTATATTGATTAATATTATAATCTATTTCGCATTATTTGAAATAAAGGAAAGTTCAATGCTTTAAATTTGATTAATTTTTTAACCCAATGGCAGAGATAAATTTTATATGGACAGCTGGTATTGTTAATCGTTGTGGGAAGCTATCTTTTTGTTCCAAAACAAGCTATGTATGACACTTTGGTTGCCTACTACTATCATAAAACTGACCAAACGCAAAAGGGTAAGCATCCGAAATATGTAGCTTATTTTGTACATGGCAAGCAACTCAATTTTTGAATAAATCGACGTATTAGTTATTAAAGGGTGAAATACCTTTTAGAAACTAATGGTGCACTTCAGTAGTTTCAATTTTTGGCATCAAATTCAATTTATTCTTGGTAGGCGAGTACTGCAAGAAAGGAAAGAAAGAAATCTTATATTCCACCCCTAAAACGAACGAACATTGGAATAATTGAATATTTTCAGGAAATTGGGCTTTGTGTAAATCTAGTTTCCCAAACAAGAAAGTTATCTTTCCATAAATTTTACGGAGATTGAACAGCAATTTTATAATGAAATATGATATAAAAAAATGTATACTTCCGGTAAATTTATTTCAATCATTCACACACCTTGCGAAATGGTTCCAAATATTAGGCATTTTCAAAATATAATTTTTTTGTTATAAATCTATATATTACCACACACAAATAGTGATCGCTGTAAATGGCAATTCATAGTCATAAACTCGTGTTTAGGATATCCTCTGTCGAGTCGGGAATTCTAGTCCTAGAACCCATATGTAGAGGGACATGCACTTTACAATTTGGCAAGCTGAAAAATCGTCACGTATTATACGTTTGGGAAGTTAAGGGGTTGGTGTGGTGTGGAAGTTAGGAAAGGTATGTCAGCTTAGGTGTCGTCCTCGTCGCTTGACCATGGTTCAAAATTACGAGGTCCGTTTCCAATATCCCTCGTGTAGTTTTATAGTGTGACACAATATAGAACTTACATTTTACTGAATGTGGGCGGGTGTCAGCCGAGGTCTCCCCATGTCAGGTGACCATCGTTCAAAAATTAAACTTTTGAACTTTTATGCGCTATGGAACAGTGGGATGAACGTCGAAAATTTTGGCAAAGCAGTGCTTAAAAATTTGAAATATCTGATTAATAAATTTTAATTAATTGTGTATTTAATTTTACATTAATTAAACATCATAGTTTAAAAGAAAAATTATATCAAGTCCATACAATAGTAATTTATTCCAAGATTTGGACGTAGAGCCAAAATGATACACAATAAAATATGTAAATGAGAGGTAGTATACCGTTTATCTAATTCAGTGTGCATAAGGTGAGTATTACAAAGCAACTCAGTGGCACAAACTTACAGCGCTCTATACAAGCTTGATCTTGGGCCCTGGGGTGTATGAGCAGATGTTTCAGTCAGGTGGTCAGCCCCTGTGGGGAAGATAAGGCATTACCATTCTTTTTATATTCCATAAATTAGACCACTGAAAAGAAATAATAAAATCTCTAAAATATGAGAAGCAAAATAGAAAATACTTTTATTTTTGTTGTACATTATTAGGATGAAAAATTCAGAGAGACATACAATAAAAAATCACATAAAATAAAATTTGGTGCTAGTTTGATATCACGGGACATGACGTCAAGCGCTGCTTGGCGCGGTAAAGGAATCACGTTAAGAGCGCTTGTTGTCGCTGGAATGGAATCCAAGATGGCGGCATGGCGGGTATCATTAATAAGGAAAATAATAATTTTACAAAATTGTCTTCCTGTGGCCAGCCCTCATGCCTGTAACATCGTAACATAATAATAGTACCATCGTAAAATAATATATGTAACTTAAGTATTTATAAATAAATAAAGAAAACAATTGTACCGTAACGAATATTATATGAATTATACATATATGTATTTTTATATATATTAATAAAAATAGTACACAATATATATTAACATTAATAATGAATATCAATTAAAAGTGGGAAACCTTACACCAAAGCGTGTATTTTGCATTTATAGTGTTAGTGACCGAACATGTTCAGTAAATTATATATATATTTAAAAAGGCCCAGAAACATCTTTATAGTTTAACAGAAAGTAGAAATAGGTTCTTAACTAACGCAAAATTAGTCATTAAAATATTATAAAAGCACACAAAATTAATGTTCTGTAAAAGAAATACATATATTACCTCTTTTCAACTAATGTACCATATATGAAGTGATTTATGTTTCCTTGTTTGTGAAATAAAGATTTAGAATATTATTAGTTAGATCTCAAAATATTTAATTTTAAATTTATGGTGACATTTTGGATATCTCTAAAACATGTAAAATGTGGAGCTCTTAAAATTTTGATTGAAAAATAATGCATAGTCTAGTTTTAAGCTGCAATGAAAATGAGAAAAGTTACTTTCGTTCAAAAATTACAATGTACAATAAACAGGAGAAACTAATTTCGAAAGTTTTAACCATACATTGACTGTTTTGAAATTTTCATGCAATGCGAAGGATAATGGAAACTTTGTAAAATAATATAGATAAAAATGGGTTCAATAATTATTTAAAAATAAAATAATTTAAATATTTCAAACATCTGAGTAAGCTTTTAAAAATATATTAGAATTAAGGCGTGCTTAAAAGAATGTTTATACCACCAAATAGTTTATTTTGTTAATAATTTATTCAGCTGCATATTTAGTTAAGTTAGTAGAATAAAACTTAAAATATTCAGGTATAAAATCGAATTATATAACATGTTTCATTCAGTTCTTTTTGTTTTGCTTAAGAAAAAACTAAAAAAAGTACATAAATCCTTTTAAAGGTTAAAGATGTAATAAAATATTCTTATTTTTTACTAGAGGCATTAAAAATTAAGAAAAAGTGTTTTAACAGAGTTAAAAAAACTGAGTTAAATTTTTAATTGTAGCGATAAAATTAAAAGATTATTTTTTTCCAGTAGCTAATGTATTAATAAGATTATCAGCAGAGATACCAAAGACAATGCTAATTAAATAGACATGTCAGGAAACAGTACTCGATCATATAAACAACAAAATAATGAAAAACCTGAATAAGATCAAGAAATTTCTAGACACGGCAAAAAAGGAAGAAAAAAATACTTACGCACAAGAAGGAGAACATAGGAATTACATCTTTCTACCTGTTTTCTTAATACAGTACAATAAATAAACAAAAGCTGTCAAATGAATTTATAACAAAGATTGCACATAATTGTGTTAACAAACAGCAAACAACGCTCTAATGTAAAAATGAAAGAGTTTTAAAGATGCTTTTCGTTTGCAAAATAATATACTTTATCATTTGGTGAAAAACAGCATGTTAAATGAAGATTTTTGAGGAGTCTATTAACATTTGCGGAAAATAAAAATATTGCAAGATTGGGAAGGATTAACATGGGTAAGTACTAGTAATACTGGTCTAAGGGTCAGTATTATCGCTTAAACGCGTTTTATACTGCTTTATATTTTAAGTTGTCAAACATATACGCTTTTTAAATAATTATTTAAGTATAAATATACCCTTGATTATAAATCGCGAGCATATTTATTCTCATTTGTATACAGAGTTTAAATTAACAAATCCCAACCGCATTCTATTTCTTTTGGAATCGTAGAACACTACATTCCCCATTTTGCCGTTATCATTAGACTTTTAGTAGCGAAATCAACTTGTACATCAGATAAATTAAGGGACAGCATTGCATTGCCCGCCGGATTTATATATTCTTCACAAATTCTCTCTTAAAATAGTTAGGGAATATTTGTAATAAGTGGGATAGTAATTGTCTATTTTAATTTTGAATTCTTGATGCTCTGAGTTTCCAGATCATTAAGTTCTTTTAATGTTTGGTAATTCCATTTTACAGATTTATATACTCCAGTTTTAAAACATAGAAGTGACTCTCTGCCTAAGGTTTGTTTTATATAAATTTAAACCGTTCTATTATGAAGCTCAAGTAAATAGCAAGGAAATCTATGTGAAATAAAATAATTTATTTACCATATACGGAAACAAATATGGAAACAAGCGGGCAAGCCTACAGAGCCATCGGTAAATCAAACTGAAAAAAGAGCCAAAATAAAACTTTGCAGACAAAATGCTAAAATCATGTTTTTAAATGAGGGTTTGATGCATATGACGTCACTTAGTCACCTTGATAGTAGAAGCCACGTGATTCTAATGGATCAATTCCACTTTATGTGACGTATATAGTCTGTCCTATCTTACGTGACAGCATCTGAAAATAATCAGTTCACGCTGCTCAGTGTACAGCAAAGTTTTTGCCTCTTGCAAACAACCCAAAAGAAGTACGCATATACAAATGCATTTTATTTAAAAAGTATATAAGCATAAATACAGTCCACCATTTAAGAATCCTTTTGAAAAAATCATTTTCCCTAACATTTAGCAATATCTTTACACAAATATGAAATTTAAATTCACTAGGTTTTCAAATAAAACAAAGTACAAATTAATTTAATGTTTGTTTTGGAATTCAATAAACACGTGTTTTGTTTTGTCAATGGCGGAAACTTCATGAATCCAAACGTTAAACGTATCTCAGGTACCTATAGAATATACAAAAATTACTAATTTGGATACTTTGATTTGTCTTTATAAAGAAAAAAGTATGATTCTAGTAATTAGCAGGATCTCTCCTTCATGATTAACCACATGAACAACCTTCGCATTTTCATGTGTGGAGAGCTTAAAGTTATACATTCAACATTTCAAAAAGAGGGTACGTAATATGCGAGCCAATATATAGGGATTTGCTGGATGTCTAACATCTTACTGCACTTTTATATTAGGAATTAAAATTATTCGACTACCCCATTGTAGATACTGCAAAAATGGACAAATTTTTATGCTATGATTATTACCTCATGACATCACCTATGCTTTGCTTAAGAATTCAAGATTTAATACACCAAATTAAAACCAAAAGCTTCTAAGTGTTTTCATCGCTCAATACCCTCACCTAAGCAAGATGTTACCTGCACCAAGCGTTTTACTCAAAGTATGGTGTTTTTGAAATCTCATGGCTGCAGTGTGGGTGCTCATAAGCATTAATAATTATGGAAATATATTTTGTATTTCTTCTGTGGTAAGGAAAGGTTTAAACACAAGTTTACATCAAAATCACTATTTCTTACAAGGTACGTCCCTTATATTGAATATATCTCTGTTTTTATGGAAATTTTCATATATACTTCGATAAAGTCTCTAGGTTTTATAAAAATTAAGAATATCCATATCTGGAAAGGTCATTTAAAAATGAATAATAAAACAAGACATCAAAAATTGAAGAAATTGGTTCATGCTGTAAACTTTTTTGTGTACGGGGAGACCCGTTTATGCAATTTTGTGTCAATTTTTCTAATTTTCCCCGTTTTAGTAAAAATAATTTCATTTTCTCTTCTTAGTTTTAGTATATTTTTCTTCGTATTACTAAATATATCTAAAAACCACAAAAAAAATCCACATACCTTTATTTTTTTTTCAAAAAAAAGTTGTCGCAAGTAATCGGATACCTTAAAATAAACCTAATTTTAAAGTCAAGAGTACTCTTTTCTGGCTATTTCATACGCTATTTGGTTTAGGGCGTTTTGATCTTATATTACCTATACACGGCTTTAAGTAAAAGGATCGCTAGAAAGTGAATAAATTACTACTTGAATGGGAATATCATAGAAAATGTATAGAATTTGGGTTTTAGAAACTGCCGTTCTGCACAATATATACATGCCCGCTGAATCCATCTATTCGATTCAGTTGTGCTTTATGCAGAATTCCATTTGTACCAACTTGATTTCCAAGTTGTTTCTTTTTAAATATCCATATCGGTAAGCATGTTGATTTTTCTTTCAGTTCTACTTACACTTAAATTTCAAAAGCAGTTCACCGCGCCCGGCTGTAGCGCATCTTGGGTGCGTTACTGCTTGGCGGCGTCATCTATTCCTGGAAGAATTATCGAAGGTTAAAAGCAATACACAAGATGCTAACGTCACTCAAAAAATACATCATTTTGAACTATTTGGCTCGGCCTCCGGACGTTCTTTTGGGAAAAAAAGCTGGCCCCAGCGGCTTCACTACTGGTAGTGTTTTCAGGCCTTATATAATAGCAACAACAAATAGCGGTATGCGTTCCCTTGCTTTGTCGGCAATATCGAATACCATTTTTAGCTGCTGTTGGCTGATGAACGTAGCATTGATTACATGCTATAAGTTGGTACTTTATATTTCGTTAACGCACTTCGTTGCCCAGAAGTCAGAACGCGCTTCATTTCAATCGAGAAAAAAACATTATAATACTCTCTTACGACTTTTTGAGAGTACTATTTTTTTTTCAAGAGAGTAAAAAAAATTTTATTGATAATATTTACCTAGCTTATACTTGACCTTAAGAATATAAAAATATTAAAAGTTAATTTTAAACAAAGGAATATAAAAAATATTAAAAGTTAATTTAAACAAAGGAATACGCAAAATATTAAAGTTAATTTTAAACAAGGAATATAAAAAATATTAAAAGTTAAACAGATTTATTTACATTAAATGTATTTCACATTTTGGTCATTTTGACTGCTTTGAACTATGTATATAAATCCGGCGTATAACGCGCACCGGTATAAGCGCACCTATATACTTTCCAAGCAGCATTTTTTTATTTTCAGGTATGTTGGCGTCCTTATAACGCGCTTTTAAGAAATCTGAAATTTTGCCGCTGGCATTCTTATGTTTAAAAGTCAATGCCAGAAGAAATAATGCTCGAACTTTTGGAAACTGGTGACATATTTATAGAACTAGATCCTGCTTGTAGTTCTAGGTACATATCTGAGTTCAATAAACAGTAATTTCATTTTGGGGTATGTAAAAGTAAAATTTGTATACTCATTTATTTTAAAGCTATCGTTTTATACCCGGCAATATTTTAGCCTTACTCAATGATTTACATTTTTTTGTGTAATGTCAAAGTGCACGTTATACATGTACAGTATATATAAGTTTCAGTCTACTTTCCAGTGTTAAAGAAAGTGAATTCGCAACCAGGAAGTTACACTCTCTTCCAGCTCGAAGCTTTTAGGTGTGGCCTCTTACTTTATCGATCTAATTTTTTAGTTTTTCAATTTCTGTTTTATTTTTTCTGCATATTTGTCATACGGTTTTATGGCAAGTTCAATTTCTCCTGATAATTCACTTTTTCATGTTCTAATTTTACAATAATTGTTTTAAAAATAGTTTTGAAAAACATTGTCTTATGAATAGTCAATCAAAACACTCTTTTCCCATGTATTGTATGTTAATGTTGATTTGACAGAAAGTTGTCTGCTTTTGAGTTTTGACACACTGAGCTATCGCTCTGTTTATCATTATAAGTACGGATATAAATAAAGCTGAAGGTGTTGTTTGCGTGTTTGCTAACATTTTAAGCATATGAGAAGGTACTGAACACCGGCTACCTTTTTTATTCAGATTCCATAAGAAGGATGGAGGTACAGGTGGTTTAGTGTTGATCTCCAAAATCACTTTCCAATTAGGCAATGACTCCTATAATAAAATTCAGAAACGTTTAACACTTAAAGTGTTGTTAAAAAAAATAAAAAATAAAAACGTTTTTAAAACACGTTTTCTTGGGATCATTCACGAAACATGTCAAACAGAAATTTCTAGTTTCTGAATTAGATGTCATTTTCAGATTTTTATTCTTAAACAAGTTTTCAAATAGTTTTGCAGAGTTGTGGATGTTGCCTTATTTTGTTCCATGAATTTATCGAACTATATATTTATTTGAACAGCTAAACATGCAATGAAAAACATATCTCTGAGAAACGCATAAATGACGTTTTGTAGGTAGTACACTTCTATGTACTTGTCATTATGTTTACTTCCAATATGGTTTAAGACTGCAAGTTTTCAGATACAAATTTATTTTACATAAATACAGAAAGAAGGCCTTTATGATACGGCAAAAAACTATTAGAAAAAGGTGCATTCATTAAAATGCTTTTTTGTGGTTAATAAAATAAGATAATATCAATCAAAGATTAGCAGTCTTCACGTGAAATATTTTTGTTGAATATTTACTTAATAAACCGGAAGTAAAGCTCGGAAATGGTGCAGATCATTTCCTGTGGTATTATCTTTTGGAATGGCCCATAAATTCTGAAAGACATTTAGGAAAGATATTCTTCGCATCAATTTCAGTGACGTTGCTTCTATTAAGGTACCCAATTAAAAGGTTTGGAAGTAATGTTACACATGAATTTATATTTTGAAATAGTAGCTAAAATATTATAACATTGCTGTATTATAAATAATTTTTCTGTTTTCGAAATCAATGTTTCACTAAACTTTTTAAATTAATTTTCTGAATCAATAAAAAACTCAGACCTCGTCATTTGACCATGGTTAATATATGCTAGATTCATCCCCAATAGTTGTTCTTTACCACTAGATATGTTCGTAAATTAAAAATTCGTTCAATATTTAAAATTTCTCCTATAATTGTTAAATTTTACTGAGGTTTATTATAAAAAAAAGATATTATTCTAAGTTAATTTTTTTGCCGAAATATTGTATTTAAATAACTTTTTTTTTGTCAAAATGTCCTTAAAACAATTTTAAACATATATTCTAATCTAAGTGACACTAAATATTATGAAAATTATCCATTTATGCGCTTTTTTAAAATCACGGTTCCGAACGTAGTCGGTTACCTTAAAGCTTGGTATGATACCTCGAATAAATGACTTAAAAAAATAAGAGAATTACACATGTGAATTCCAAATTTCTTCGTAAAAAAAAGGGTGCGCGTTATACGGCGAACACTCCTAAAAATTAAAAAATGCAGCTGAAAAGTATGGGTGCGCGTTATACGCCGGATTTTACGGTACTTAAAATATCTATTACTTAAAAGAAACACATGTAAAATTTAAAATTTTTGATAATTTGTATGGCTTATAGTTAAAGGTAGCTTTAGTGTCAAAGCACAATATTACTGCATTGAATACAAGTTATTGTACGGAGTGGGGGCATGACAAAATTTGATTGAAATTTAAGTAACACTGGTCAATAGTAAAGTTTTTAAAGTTTT
>BMAV01027431.1:0-23345 GCA_019973955.1 Trichonephila inaurata madagascariensis | reverse complement strand
GTTTTTTTAAACTACATCTCTTTGCTGAACTGGTTCGGTGATAAAACTACAAAACATGAAATATTTACTGTTCCCACGATGAAATCGTTTTCGAAGTACCTACTAGAATGATGACCGAAATGTAGAATACCGATCTAACGGTACGGAAGTAAAATCTTTTTTTTGTTTTTTCCCAAATCAAACCCCTTTATTGACAAATTTTTAAAAAATTTTTGATACTCGAGAGAATAAATTCCAACCAAGTTGATTCCAACTTGGTGACCAAGTAATTGATTGAGTGAATATATTAACGCCGCACTATTCAGCTACTCGAGGGCTTTTCTCGACGGACCTCGCAATTTTGAACCATGGGCAAGTGAAGAGGACGACACCTGAGCTGGCACCCCCTCTCTTAACTTCTACATCACATCAATGGCAGGATGTTTGAGCATCGGTAGATTTAACGTGCATCACCCCCTACACGGCGGGTCTCCAGTGGTTCTCGGCTCCAACTCATGACGCGCCGACGACGAGTCAGTTACCTTGACCACTAGGTTACCACGGCCATCCCTAGTTGCCAAAGCAAAAAACTATACATTTCTCTTAGCTTCCATTCATCGGTCATTTAGGGGACACTGGGTTACTTCATCTTACTTACACACAAGCAATTTCTTACACTACTCCGTTACAATTGAGTGCCGTAACTATCAACAGAAGTTAAAGGTTAATATTTATTATTCAGACTGAACCTGATAGACCAGAAGACTGCAGAATCTTCTTTGTTTCATGGAGAGTATTTAAAAAAAATTCATATCACATGTTTCCTGAATATTTAAAAACTGTTATTCCAATTAAGTAAAAAAATTCTGCGTTTGAATGTTAGTTCAGAAAGTAATATGTCGCCCAACAGAGAAAAAAATTTAATTCAAAATTTATTATGATGTTCAAATTTTGTTTAAAATTTATCACATGATTCATTATTTTACAGAAGAGAATTGACTTCCGTGGTTGTTAATATTCGGGATCCAGAAGTTTCTGTTTTATCACACAATCCACTGTATAGCGTACGTAATTTCAAATTATCTTAATTATAAGTAATATCATTTCAAAGTATTATGTTTTATTTACTAAATTTCTATATTAATGTCGTAATTATATGCAAATAAAATTGTTTCTTAAGCAATAAATTATTTATAAATTTAGTTTGAACTTTTTAATGATTCTATACTCAATGTTATTCATTTGCAAAACACCAGTAAATTTTATCTCAGATTTTCATGGACTTATACTCATAGCACTTTTATATTATAATTAATTATACAATTGCAAGAATTAAATAAGTAATTGTTTTGTAATGTCAGTTGTTTTCCCTCATTGAAGTAATATTTTCTACTCCTTTTGTATTTTCTTTTGAATAAAATTTTTTCAAGCGTTAACAACATTTCTCTCATTTTTCAAATACTGATGTTGCAGCAATATTGTTGGTCGTAACAGGTCTTTTTTTCACGTTTGTATTGCAGAAAGGAGACCTCTTCAGCTACATCGGAGGTCTGATTGGTTGTTGGCTAGGTGTCTCGGTGTGGGCGTTTGTTAAAGTCATCGAAAGAACAGTATTGATGGTAACTAACTGGATGAAGAACTACAGAGAGCAAAAACAAAAAATAACTGAAGATGCTGTGTTTTATCCAACTCAGATTAAGCTTTTCCATAATTAACATTTAAAATCTTTTTAAATGGGCAGTGGCTTAAGTCTTTCACCAATTAAAATTAGCTCGATACTTTAAAATGAATATTTGCTAATTGTTTATTATGAGGGGAAAAAAATAGGGACCTTTTCGAATATTCCTATATCATGAAATCACAGTAAAGTTATTGCTTATAATATGTGTATTAATAAATGTATTAACACATTTTTGTTTTTATTCGAACTTTTATATGTGTATTACTTGGTCAATAAAGTTTCTAACGGGGTCGATTTTTTTTTCTATCAAAACATTATTAACCCACAAAAATAACCAAAAAGTTTAATGTCAACCGTATAAGAAAAATCTTGTACCGTTTGCTCCACTTTTCAAAAAATATCTTAGTAAGCTTTTTAATAAGCAAATAACTGGTGCATAAGATATGCAATAATTATATATATTAATTAATAAAATAAATATTATATATGAAGGAATGTGATTTGTTCCTGTTTTGTATGAAAAACTATTTACATCGTATAGAATGCGTGAGAATGATCAGAAGATCTCGTCTAAGATCAATAGAAACATTTATATAATCGACCTGGCAAAGAAGATATATGCAATTAAGCAGAACCGAATTTGGGCTGCGTATGAAGTAAGAAAGTTGGATAGGGGGAAATTATTCGCTCTATCATGATAGTTTTAATTTTATCATTAAAAACATTAATGCCTATTTTTAAAAGAATACAAAACTGTTTATGCTTGTTCAATGAGGTTACGTTTTATTACAAAATATTTTAATATCTGTCACACATGCACAGTAATAATAGGAAAAAAAAATTGCAAAATGTAATTTTAACATAATTTAATACATATCTTCGTTCTATAAAAGGGAAGATTCTGTACTGTATTCAATGATAATAAATATGCAGCAAAATCTCGCTTAAAAATTTATCAAAAAATGTTTTATTTAAATTTGTAAAATGTTAGAACAGGGGCCGCTTTTTTTTCCGGGCAAAATATGTCAGCCATTTTACGCGGGCCGCATTCATATGTTAGCTATTTCACGCGGGCCACAACATGAGGTTAAACGAAGGCAGGAGGGGGGATGCTATAAGACCAAAAAAGATAACATTAGAAATTTAAAATGAGGAAAATTGATCAAAATATTATGACTCTTACATTGCTTTTTTTAACTGTTTATATATATATATATATATTATATATATATATTTGTCACTAACACTTAATTAAAAGAATTTTAGAAACACTCTTTCACAATTTTTGTATTAGTAAACGATTTCCACAACCAATAATGCATCAAACTTCATAACTGTCTTTGTTACTGCTGTGACATTTCCACGGACAAAACACTTTGTTGCTGTTGAAAAAATATTCAATAAAGCTTATTTACATCTCTTGAAAGAGATCTTGAAGGAAAAAATGTCTGTACGATTCCTTTTGTGGTATTTTTAAATCAGCACTTTCATGACAAATCAAACAAGACTCATCCGTGTTCGTTTCCACTACAAACAGTCAACCTCCAAAAACATTTGAATATTTTTCGCTTTAAAGGTATGAAAGATTGTTAAAAATTTAATTCCCACCCCTAAAGTTCACTTTATTGTTTTTTTATCACTAACCATAACCGTTACAAATAGAAAAAATAATATCAATTCGAAGCCGGACGACATTTTACAAAAAAAAATTTATATATTAGATTTCTTTCAAAATTTTCCCCAAATTTTTTAAAACTTGTTCTTAAATAACTGAATTTCTCAGATTAATAGGTCATGGCCGGGCCACCTAAAAAGGCTAGGTGGGCCGCAGGTTGAGGATCTCTGTTTTGAAACCTTTTTTTGATATTATTCTAATATTTTAATGTTCAGCAATATTAATTGGCTGTGTTTTTCTAAACACCTATATCACTAAAATAAATTTGTTTCCGAATCATAAGAAGAAACTAACAAAGATCTCATTTTGGGCAAAAATAATATATTTGTAGTAGAACTATAATATTTATATATACGCATGCCAAGCGTCTTTTTACCGAAGTTTTGAAATTACGCCAAATCATTAGTTTTCAAACCAACCTGGCAGCGTAGCACTAAGAAATCGATATGAAAATAGTTTAAGCGAATTACATATTCCTCACGAAGGAATTTAATTACATAATTTTAAAAGAAGCATAGAAAAAAAAAAAGATAAATTAAACAAAAATGTGTACTTAAGTTTTTGTCAATACCAAATGGGAAAAAGACGAATACCGGATTTTAAAAAATAATAGAATCTGATAAATTCAGAAATTTAGGGGAGGAAAGCAGAAAAATATAAGAAACGGAATTTGGAAATAATGAAAGAAACCAAATAAATAGTAGTTAAGAGAGAGTTCAAGCTCACCGTGAATTTAAAATAGGAAACGAAGGAACATTTGGAAATTCATTTATCAAAAAGTAAGTGGTAAGGTATTTATGTAAATTCGCGACTTGTTGCCAGGAAAAAATAATTATGCCTTATAAAGTAGCGCTTCCTGTGGGGCTGGCTGGGGGGTTACTTCAGCAGGTGCGTGCCGGAACATTAACGTCGCCCTGTTCAGCTGAGAGGGCTTTTGGCGACGGACCACGTAATTTTTGTGAACCATGGTTAAGTGGCGTGGACAATGCCACAGGCTACCCTGCAACTTCTTTCACACCAGCCGGGAGGACGTTTGAGCTCTCGACAAATTTAATGCGTACGTAACGCTACGGTGGGTCTTTGATGTTACTGGGATCGAACTCAAGCGACAGGGTCAGCTGATCGATACCTTGACCACTTTCTCCGGCTACCGTGGCCACAAATTTACTTCCAGGAAGTCAACTACTCACTGCAGCCATCCGGAATTTTTACATCATGTCGATACTTCCAAGAACCTCAGCTGGTTTATTTACTATCACATTTCATGACGACTAAAATGACAGAAACGATAATTAAAATAAGTGTCGACAAACTCATTGAAAGCTCTGAAATGGACGAAAAGTAGCAGTTCAAAACTTTTTGGAATCAGTAACGCTTGGAGGTGACCATTTCTTTAAAAAGTCTGTGCATTTTGCTGGCGAAAGTATCATATTTGGCCGGGCGGCAAGGAAAACTGAAATATTCAATTTAGACAACGTTAAATATGAAAATGGTTAAATTTGTAAGCAAAAATCAAACTACAATCGTCTGATGTTTTTTTTTTTTTTGAATAAAGGGATACCGAAATGATGCAAAATAAACCAATAAAAATTAATCGTAATATACCGAATAAGTATGGCAGCCACAATACTGAACATAAAAAATCAAGGTAACCATATTGTAATGTCATCACCCGGCTTGGCAAATATCAACAACTTATAGAAAGCATATTGATTATTAAATATATGCCAAGCTGAGAAACGAAACTAAGATTTCAAACTATTTTCTAAAATATACTGATGGGGGATTTTTTTTAAAACTCCTAGTTAAATTAAAACAGAAATAAAACAAAATAGAAGGGAATACGAGTGATAAAAATAAAATAAATAAGAACAGATCAGAATAAATATATAAATGGATTCGTAGAACAGTTTAAAATGTTGTCTATAAAAATAGTAGTGCATATATAACAACACTTTTGTTAGTAATAAAAATTAAATAAACGTTGAATAATGAATAAAAACTAATTTTTTTAAGAATAAATAATACACAAATGAAACGGACAATGTTTAAAATAAACATAAATACACCACTTAATACTAAACGCTTAACCCTAATCACTATTCAGTTTTTTATTTCTAACATATAGAATTATGTGTTCTGGGAGTTTCTTAATACAACTTTAGCACATTATAATGTTTTCTTTTCACATAAAATGAAAAAGAAAAAATTTCTAATCTGAAAATTCCATATAAAAAATTTCTTACTTTGGAGTTATATGCAGCTGGATTCCATTACTTTCTTCTACGAATACAGCATTAAAAATAGAATTCTATGATGTTCGTTCCTTTTTTAGTATTGCCATTAAGTATAACTATTTTTTTAAATTAATCTTTAAAATACCTCCAACATAATTTTCCGGTTTTCCAGTTACGCAATTATTGTATTTCCTAGTTCCACTTCGCCAAAGTAAAATCAAGAAACTTTTTTTTTCTGTTATCACAATAATTAATTATTTCTATTTCGCTTTTGCCATCGGATAATAAATTCTTTTTTTTTATCCTTGTAGCCAATGTATTTTTTTCTCACACATCACACATTTTCTCATATTTCTATTAAATTTCTTTTTCACCTATTTGTGTTAATAAAGTAATACATGTATTTATTCCGCTTTGCCAAAGCAAAGATAACTTTCATTTATTATCCTTTTGTTTTTAAATTTCTATTCGTAGGATCATATTTTATCGTTTGCGCTTAAATTTTTGAAATCTGAAATACGAATCAGAAATTATTTTTATTTTATTTTGTTTTATTTATTTTTGGAAAAGGGTTTTTTTTATTTTTAGAAAAATTATCTTTGATTTTAATTAATTTTGTTAAGAATTTTGTCACTAACCAAAGCTCCTTGTTGAGGAGCTTTGTATATGAGGAACATTTGTACATATAACTGAATACTTTATTGTATATAAGCTGTATATATATATATTTCTGTATACAATCAATTATTTAGAAAATTAATTATTAAATTAATTATTTATTTTTTCATTTTACCCTATCTGTTTAAGTTTTATTTAATTGTATTTCCTTGATTAAATGCAATGGTTTAAAATAAATTTCTTACCAAAAGAAAAAATCGCGCGCATTACCCTCGACTGAAACACTTATACGAGCTAATGGCTAATAAATACATTAGACTGAAAGTACTAGAGCAAATTCTTTCTAACTTTATTTTTTGTTCCGAGATCAAAAATCAATTTTAGCATAATAAGTGTTAGTAAAAATAACAGTTGTCGTTTTAAATAATATTTTATTTTATTTTTTGGCTTTCTCTTTTTATTAATTACACCTTTTTTCATTTAATAAAATATAAATCCGCGATTAAAAATTTTATCATTTTCTGTACATTTACTCAATTTTTTTTCTAAGCTATCCTCTTAATTTTAAAATTATGGGCTCAAAATTTTGAATTTGAATCAAGAACACATTTTCCTAAGAAAATAAAACAAGTTTGATTAATATCTCAAGAATCTGTGGAGATAAAAGTCATTATACTGTTGTTTATTATATGTGCAGAGTGTACCCAAAAGAATTTGGATGGCTTAGAATTATACACTCGCTTGAAAAATGTTGATTTTTCCTATGACCTTTGAATATTTGGACATAAACGCAATACATATATTCCTTTTTGTTTTATATAAAACTTGTACTATGAGTTCTTCAATGTATTTAGATGGAGTTAATGCATTTAAACTAGAACAAATAAAATTCTAAATATAGTCCTTACATTTGTAGGCATGATAATCTACAAAACACTCAGTGAATGATGTGAGTATAAAACAATGATATTTTAACGCATGGCATTTTACAAAGCTTTTGTAAATTTATTAAATATATTTGAAGGGAGGTGAAACTTGCAATAAACAAGTTTTTCCATATATAACACTTTCAACAGAATAAAACAGATTTCAAATTCTAAAAAAAATTATTCAGATGTTTGAATAAAGACTATTTTTCTATTTAAAATTAACAGAATTTTTCAATAAAATTAAATAATGAAAACTTATGAATTTGTATTCATAGAAACGAAGTCAGCATTTATTAACAATTCAGAAAAACATTTTTGAGGTTTCAAAGTTATACCGTAATTGTAACTAATGTGATATACAATGAGATTAGAGGGGGAGGAAACCCCGCCCATATGAAAATAGTGATTAATTGGATACAGGATCTGGAAACAACGCTGGATATTGTGCAAATTAAAACACTACATTACGGTCATATCTCTTGTGCAGGGACTAATTCATGTTTCATCTGTCGAAGTTCGAAGTCCTGTCTTTTTCAATGAGTGAAATTTTGGAGAATAGATGACAGTTCAGGTGATGTTTTTCTCGTCGCCACTTATGATTAAAATTCGAGGCCATCAGAAAAAAACCCATACAGCACAAAAGAGTGCTGACATTATTAAGCCTTATTAACCCACACAATTAGGAAAAGCACTTATTGGGTTCTTTATCACTTAATTAAAAGTTATACATCTGTCCAAGGCAAGGTTTACTAAAGACAGTAAATATACTTCATAACTTTAACCATGTTTCAGTAACGAGGTCGCCTTTTCAGGCAGCATCCCATCACCATATTCATGTAATACCAAAACCAAGCCTTAAACAGTGAAAGATTTAAAATACATTAGTCGCTCATTAGCATTATATATTGAAATTAGAATTGAAAGAATTTTGTAGTGAGAACTTTTACCTCTCGTTTATTGTGATCCTTAAAATAAAAAACAAACAAAACTTCTAAATATGCAGTTGGGTACAAAGAGTTAAAGGCTCAAACGCCATAGACTAACATACTCTTAAATTTTACCATAGAGATGTAATTCCGTTTCCTGCCTATATATATATTGCTTATTAGTTCCTCTCTTCCTATATACCATACACTTAATTTTTGATTGGCATGGTGAGTGTGGGAGTTATGAGCAATAGGAGGATTGATTGATGCTAGGAAAATATGAACAATTTGTTCGAAATTTGTGATGCAAGTATTATTATAAATTTGAAATATTGATGCGGATACTTTCTTGGATTGGAGTTTTTGATGATTTACGCTATTCATTTTTTGTGAATATACTTGGGTTTCTTGATTTGAGATTTTCAGATTTTTGGAGAAGTAATGCTTTTTTTTTTCTTTTAAAAACGACTATTTTAAAGATGGAGTTGCATCATCTTTGGTGCTTCATAGTTCACTTATATTAGCTTAATTTTTTTAGAATTTTAACATTTTTTTATGTTATAAGTATCTTCAAGTGCACACGCGATGAAAAGCGATTTTCATAGAAACAAAATTTAGTTGCGCGCAGGATTTTCTCGAGGAGCTATTTGCTTGGAAGTATCAGATTTACGGGAATTTTATACACGTTTTTTGTTTTCAAAAGAAAATAGAAGACTCTTCATAGCATACGCATCAACAAAAATTAAATTGAAGACTTTGAGATTTTATTTTTTTCAACTAAAATTTAAAATTTTCGTTATGTGTATTTAAAATTTTTCTCCTAAATTTTTCTTAAAAGTCAGTAAACTTCAAAAGTGAACAGTTTTATCCCAAGTAAAATTAATTTTATAAATTTTGATTAATTTTGTAATTAAGAATCCTGCTCTGTGTAAAATACTTATTTTCATATTTTTAAAAAATTGACTAATTTTCATATTTTTGAAAAATTGTCTAATATTTCTTTATAACTTTTTAAGTTTCTTCTCAAATTCTCCAAAAATTTGAGAAATTAAATATATATGATTGGCATATGGTAAAAACTTCAAATTGCTGTTTTATTGTTTTATTCCACCAGTGCATTAGTTTGAAGAAGGATGTTTTTCAGGCACGAGGATATGTTTTTAAGAGTCCTGAAGGTATATAGCGAAGAAAAGCTGTAGGGCACCTCAGCAAAATGTGCACAACTTTTGAAAGCTGTATTTCTAGCTGTCTGTTTTATATTTGTAAAAAATAAAGTTTCTGAAGTAGGACTAATAATACTGATAAAACATATTTAAGGAATTAAGAAAAGAGGAACATATTTTAAAAAGGAACATTACATAAAAATCCAGCTGTTGTAATGAGCTACGATTTTGCCTTTATTCCAATCTTTGAATCTATATAAAATTTCATATATCTGGTAATAAAGGATCTCAAATGGAAAGGTAACAGTGAAAATTATAAAAATTAATTTACTTTCAATTTCTTGAAGATTTTTTGAAACTAATTTAGATGAAAATATAAATCATTCCATTTTTTTTCCTTATCGTTCATGAACTATTATAAGACACATTGCAACAATCGTTTACTACTTAGCTTTAAGGTATCCGACCACCTTTGGAACCGTGATTTTGCAAAAGCGTAAAAATGGATAATATTTCTGATATTTAGTGTCACTTAGATTAGAAAATGTATGTAAAATTGTTTAAAGAATAGTATTACAATAAAAAATTATTTAAGTACAATATTTCGACAAAAAAATGAACATAGAATGACACATTTTCAAAGTTTTCTCCTTTTGCGAAAAATGCTTCTATTATAATAATATTTCGCCTGTATATAGCTCATACCTCTATACAGAGGCTCAACTAGAGTTTTTGAAATATATAACTTAGAAGTGGGTTTATCCATGTTTTACGACAACAGAGGGGAGAAATTTTAAGAATAAAACGACGATAATTATTTCAATGTGTGCTAACTCTGAAAATAATGTGAATTTTTCATAATTCATAGTTGAACCTCTGTACAGAGATCTGAGCTATATACAGGCAAAATATTATTATAATAGAAGCATTATTTCAATGTGTCGTAACTCTGAAAATAATGTGAATTTTTCGAAAAAAAAAGTAGTTCAGACTCTCTGGAAAGTCCTTACTTTATATAAACGCGCGCGCGAAATATTATTATTTTAGAAGCATTTTTTATAAGAGGAGATTTTGAAAACAGGTTATTCTAAGTTAATTTTTTTGCCGAAATATTGTATTAAAAAAATTATTGTTTTTGTCAAAATGTCCTTAAAACATTTTTATATATATATTCCAATCTAAGTGACACTAAATAACATGAAAATTATCCATTTGTGCGCTTTTTCAAAATCACGATTCCGAACGTAGTCGGATACCTTAAATGATTCAAATTCCATTCGAAGTTTTACTGTGAATTTAAATTTCGCATATAAAATTCACAAAAGCGTAACATTTGCTTTTTTTATAATGACTTCATATACTCTTTTATAAAATTCTAGCTCTTTTTTTTTTTTTGATTGTGTAAAACTCAAATGCTCCAATATTCATAAGCATTAATTATATTCACTTTATCTCTGATGAGCGTGTGCGAAAACTAAGTACTGTTTTGGAAAAACTCGCATTAAATAAAACCTTTTTTACAAAACATAATTTACTTTTACATAAAAGAGCATAATAGAAAACTGTTTATCTACATAGTTATTATCATTACTCAGGCATTTTTCAAATGGAGAAACCAACTTCTGTTTACACTCTTTAGAGAAAGAAGCCGCCAGTGAAGAGAACCACTGCTGAAGAGCAGTTTCTAGAAACTCATCACAAAGCAGTCTTATTGTGAACCGTCTGTTTTCACGAATTTTCTCATTCACTTTTCCAACCAACTTCATTGACAACAGAAGGCCACCCACCCCGTGCCTCGTCATGAACATTGTTGCACCCATCATTGAATGTCGAACCCACCTTCTCGCCATTTCATCCCTTCTTGAATTTTCATCATAAATCTCTACAAGTTGACGATGAACCCAAAACCGCCCAACTTTCCCTTGCTTTCCCAAAACACGGAAAAAAAGAACCCCTTTTTAAAATCGGTAGGATCGAAAATCATTTTAAATATTTTGAGAGAACGGTTATCTTACTAACACGAGTAAAAACAACACAATCCGTCTATAATAGCGTTAATAGATTGACAATCAACCAGAGACGATCAACCATGCTAAAGTGTTGAATTGAAAAACTATCACTACAGCTGCGACAGAGCAAAACGGTACTTAGTTTCCGGATAAGCCTGGTAATTTATCTAAAGCAACTGAGAGTTATTAAATGTTTTTCAAATCATATTTTAGATTATTTCTGAAATTATTCTTGCCTAAAAACCAGAAATATGTAGATTGTATTGATAGAAACATATTTCTATGTTATGACGATGACTGATAGATAAAGGATTATGAATACATTTAGATTTTTTTAAGTCATAATTATAAAAAAATAACCTAATTTTTTATTTATTTATTTATTTTGCTTTTTTTTTTACTTTTTATTGTGTATTAGTTCCTACACATATGTTTGTATGATTGCAAAACCATAGCTTATAAGAAGGTTTAATCTAACGTAACAATTTTAACTCGTGACTGTAACAACTATAATTTTAACGTTGGTTTTACTTCTTTTTTTTACAGTTTTTTTTCTATTAGTTTCTACACATATGTTTGTATGCTTGTAAAAGCATAGCTTATAAAAACTTTTAATTCCCAAAAAATTTCAATTTTTTAAAAAACCCTTAAAAAAAAATATTTTTTAATTGAGGGTAAGTAGTGAACGTATAAAAATTTAAATTTTTCACTACCACAGAAAAATTTAACGTATTTTTTAATTTTATGAAATTTTGAATTTAGGGCCCCTTTTTTTTAGAAAGGAAAAAATTTTTAAAAATCATTATAGAGAAAAAAAGTTGAAAAATTTTTGGGGAAAAATTCTCTGTATAGGCTCAATGGACATATAGTAAAATAAATTTTTCCCAAAACACTGAGCATGGGGCATTTTTTTTATTCGATATGGAAAAGGCACCACTGACACTTTTGTTTTTGTAATTTTTCCCCTCCAAAAATATGTGGGTTTTTAGTCTTAAAGATATACTGGTAGGGGAAAAAAGGGAAAAACTGATACAAATTTTAAACAATCGTGTAAGAAAGAAAAAGGGGGTTTTTTATGTATTTGGGGGCGAAAAAAATTGTAAATACATTGCAAATAATTCAAAAATACATCACCATATGGGGAAACCCTAAAAACCCTTTTTTGGTAAAAATAGAATAAATTACAAAATAATTTGAGGAAAATGTGCTACTAGAGAATACAGAAAACGAAGAAATCATTTTTTCATTTAGCTACACTGCTTGGAAATAACTAATATAGCATAAATAGGAATTGTGAAAGGGGCTTTGTATGTGCTCTTGATATTTATATCACTTCACTGTACTTCCAAATACTTCTGCATATTGAGGCAATTATTTGCCATTCACCAATCACATTTGTTCCATGAGGACATATGAGGAGAAAAGACGGGCCAACTTCATAGGTAATGAAAAACCATTAAACGTTATACGTACATATGAGATGACATTGGGAAAATATATATTAATCCCTTTTTTTCCTCCAAAAAATTAATTGCATATGAGAATATTCCATCTTTTAAAAAGAAAATTTGTATTTAATTATCGAAAAGACTTAAGCCACTGTTCAATAATAATGATCCTAATACAGTGTTTCTCAAACTGTGGGGTGCTCGCCCTAGGGGGGCATAATAACCCAACAAGAGGGGCGTGAGCTATGGAAAAGTCGAAAATAACACATTATTTAAAAATATTATTAATTTACTGAAAATGAAACAAAAAAATACATTCTGTTGTAATAAAAAGTAAAATACGCATTTACACTGATATAATTTGTTTATAAATGTATCAGTATTGAACACTGTATTTGATAACTAATTTAACAATGCCAAGTTAAGAACAAGTTTAACAATTACCAGTGACTCCATGTGCTTGTCACATATAAAATTATATAAAAAATTTAACATTTATCTTGATAATTTGCACGGTTTGCAATTCAATTCGTATTGTAGATTTACGTCAAAGTACATTATTATTGAGTTCAATGCATTGTTATTGCTTGATGGGGAAGGGCACGAAGAAAATTATGACTGAAAATTGGGTCGCAAGTATTAAAAGTTTGAGAAGCACTGTCCTAATATTAATATTTAAAAAAAATTATTTATGGTAAATATTAAGATGATTCGGATAAAACGAAACCTCCTCAGTTATTTCCTGCTTCTTCATTTTGAATTTTTTCATACAATTAGTTAAAATCAGATTTGTTTTTTCAATTATGTTAACAAATGCCCACACTGAGATACCCAGCCAGCAACCCATAAGACCTCCAATGTTGCTAAAGAGGTTTTCAATCTGAAAAAAAAAAATTAACAAGATACCTAGTTATAACATGTAATATTTCTTCAGCATTAATATTGAACAATGTGACAAATTTGTCAAATAAAATAACTAAGCTACTGAGAATATACATTGTAGGATTATCTAACAAATATTTTGAACTGAAATAATCTGTAAGGTCAAATTTTTTCACCGACAAAGAAGAGTGAGAAGGCAATTAAATTTTAAGATTGGCAAAATGCTTATGGAACAGAACTTGCTCATTGTTCACTTTTTCGCTACCATTCATCGGAGGATTTGTTTATTTTATCCATTTTCCGTAAAGGACAATGTAAAGGACAGTAATTATGCATTCTTATATATAAGTATATGATTTAAATGTTAATTATACTGAAATTATTTAGAAGTAGTTTTATATAAATTACTTATGTTGATTTTATTTATATAATACAGTAAAACCCCGAGCTTTCATGATAGGTGGGACCGAGTGATAACCACTTAAGTCAAATTCTCGTAAGTCGGGTTATGATTTTGCATATAAATTCATGTGAATTATTTTTATTTTGGTCTTGCTTCAATGTCTTGCTTTTGCTCATTCATTTCTATGAGCTCATTAATTTCCAGCTCCTGATTGTGGGAATCCAGCAGTTCTTGAGTACTTTTAAATTTATTTGCCAGGGAAAATCGACAATCATTTCAATCACATAAACCAATTTCCCCTATTTCTTTTTATTCAAACAAAAGACGAATCGACGAGATTTGAAAACCACGTAACTCCGGATTCACGTAAGTTGGGGTAGCGAAAGTCGGGATATTAATGTATATGTTTATATAGTACTTACGTACCATAGCAATAATGCATCGTTCAGGATAACTCTCTAAGTTGGAAACCCTGATTTCCCATGTGTCGTACTCGCTGAATTGACAACCATGAGTTTCCTTTCATATAATGTCTCCAATACCGTTGCGATAATACGCAACTACAGTTTACATAACTTATATAACGCCATATAATACGTAAGACTAGGAAAACTTATGCACTATTTGAGAGCCGTTTACTTTCTTTAAAATTCCTAAAGTAAACAAAATCAGAGGGTTTGTACTCTTACACAATGAATGCTTTTATTTTCTCACATAATGTCTTAGTTGTTACCACCAATATAAATCAAACTACTATCAAATTTATTGCAAAGTAGTTTCATTAAAATTTCGAATTTTAATTCCTTTGGTACATTTTTGTGCTTAAATGATATTTCTACTCAATCAAAAAAAAAAGTGTGTGTACTTATGTACGCACGTAAGAAGTTATACTTTTTTGACATAACAAGATTAAAATCTTTCTAAAAATCTTTAGTAGGGCAAGCTGGGCTAAGGACGAAGGTGGTCACGAGCAGAGTTGAACGATACTAACCTTCAGTCAATCGGACCAGCCAAACCTGAGATAATCCCGATTTAAATAAATTTAAACACCCCCCTCACAGGGACAATAGGACCAATAATATGGGAGGGGGTCGAAGGCGGGAATGATCTGTCCCGTTCTGCATATTTCTAGACAAAGCATTTTCGTATCCGTTCCTACGGAACACAAAGCAAAGGTTCGCTGACGCGAAGGGATAGCTCAGGGGTGATAGCTCAGGTAGACTGCAGATCGAGTCAACCCGGTTCAAACCCGCGAGTCATTTCTTTAGGGAAGTGAAAAGAAAATTTTTTTTTAGGATTTTGAAGGCAGGAATGATCTGTCCCATTCTGTATATTTCTTGACAAAGCATTTTCGTATCAGTTCCTACGGAACGCAAAGCAAAGGCTCTCTTGACACGGGGTGTATAGCTCAGTAGTAGAGCATTCGACTGCAGATCGGAAGGTCCGCGGTTAAAACCCGGGTACCCCCATTTTCAGGGAAGTGAAGAAAAATAATTTTTTTTGAAAATTTCGGAGGCGGCAATGATCGGTCCCATTTTGTATATTTCTAGACAAAGCATTTTCGTATACGTTCCTACGAAACACAAAGTAAAGGTTCACTGACACGGATGTATAGCTCAGTGGTAGAGCATTCGGCTGCAGATCGAGAGGTCTCCGGTTCAAACCCGGATATCCCCTTCTTTAAGGAAGTGAAGAAATATATTTTTATGAGAATTTCGAAGGCGGGAAAAATTTGTCCCTTTCTGTATATTTCTAAACAAAGGAATTTCGCATCCGTGACGGTTCTGCGTCACATCCATGACGGGGTGCGCACACATTGTAAAATTTACCCTCATACTATTTCTCTAATGCCCCAAAAGAAGTATAACTTCAAAAAGATCTTATACTTTGTTTTTTCTTTGCACAGGGCGTACCATTATTAGTACACCTAATAGGCTGTTTTCGGTTAATGTTAAAGAATAGGACCTGAATTTGGTACATTTTTTCAGATATAAAAAAAATGAAAAATTAATATGATCTCCTGGCTTCACTATCCTTTAGAAAGCAGTATTTTTTTTTATCATACTTCCCATTTTTAACCGAGTTGATTCATTTTCTCTGGTGTAAAATGTGTTTCGCATTTTTTATCCTATACCGTAATGTTAAATGGACTTTGCCTTCAAGTACTAAAATAAAAAAAAAGTATTCACGAAATATTTTGAATTTTTTAAAAACACTATATTGTTAACAGAGGCACGAGTTATAATATTGCAAATTTGCATGGAAATTGGGTCATTTTTCTGTCTGAAAATGTGCTACGTGTGTAGTTAGAGCTCTCGTATTTTTACCGATGACAGCCTCAAGGAGTTTATCTAATAAAGGAGTTCTTTTAACAACATAATACGTTGAATTTATACATTCCACTTATTGTTGCAAAGCGTAACCTATGCAACTTGTTTTCAATTTTACGGTGCACGATAATCCAAGAAAAATTATTTCTTTTAAAATAATTTTTGGGGCTTCAAAAATATCTCTTTTAGTTCAGTGATTTTAAGCGATTCACACACACATGTACTGTTTCACTCATTTCTTCTAATACAGCTAGCTACATTTTTAAATATCATAGATCGTAAGCAATGTTCAAATGAAAACTCATTTTTACTGGATAATCCGTTAAGACCTCTGGTTCTGAACGGAGAGTGGCAGCTAGATAAGTAACTTTGAAAGATTCGTATAATAACTACCAAAGAATCCCTCTTTTCCGATTCCGTACAGAAGAATAATTTTTTTTCAATTATTTTCGCTTTCGCTCCTCTTCTCTCGTTCACTTTCAGTAAAATACGCGCCTTAAAAGTCTTCCATTCAAAACTAAGATCACGATGCTGACCCGAGCACTATTTTAGGGCTAGAGCCGAAAACCCGAGTAACATAACGGACCCGAACCTTATGCTTCATTCAAATTCACTTTTCAGAAAAACGCGCCTAAAGAAGTTATCACTTCAATAAATTAATTGAGTCATTTTAAATTACTTACGCTATATAGTGGATCATGCAACATAACTGTTTTCTCTATATCTTGAATCCTAATTGACACGCGGTCAACTCCTTTCTGTAAAATTTTTAGAAAGTTAATACATTTTAAACAAAGTTTAAAAATATTATTCTATGTGTATAAATAGATATACGTGCACCAATATGTCATTTCGAATTTAATTTCTCGAATGTATAGCATATTAATTGCATTTCATAATAACAGTCAAGAACAAAAATTAAATTTTTACTTTGTTGGTATTAGAAGATCTAAATATTTTTAGAAATTTAATATGAATAATTTTCAATACCTTTTAATACAAACTTTGACAATAAAGTTCAGTTAATAGTCCTGTAAAATTAACGTAGATGAAATATTAACGAAAGTTACCTAACTTTCCTTTGAATTAGTCACTTCCTAAGACTATGCACCCCTGAGATCTACTATACAAGTCCTGGAAACATTGCAAGAAGTCTTCTTTTGTGATGGACTTCAAAAGCCTCGGCACGTTTCGTTGGATGTCAGGAATATCGTCAATATCCATAACACGTTTTTCTCATCCCTAAATTCTAGGTAACGATTTGACGCACGGATTCACAGTTAATATACGGTTCATCAACTATATAATGCTCACAGTTAATTGACGACCTTTAGTGATTAATCACCTCACTTTCTCAAGGTTTTCGTCACTGACGGAGATTCCCAGTTTTCCGCTACGCCAGGTTTTCCGAAAGTCAGAAACACTTTCCCGGCCTTCTCGAAAACGAGCAGACCACTCATACACACACTTCATGGACGGTACTTGATCTTCATAAACACGTACCAACATGGTATAAGTTTCTTTTCGTGTCTTTCCAAGCTTAAAACAGAACTTTTAATTCATCATTTGCTCGTTCATTTTCCTGTTCTCAGTTAAGAACCTACGTACTACACAACCACTTTGTAAAATAAGTCTTACAAGAAACAAAACTTAGTGTCAACTCAGCAACGTTGGTAGCAAATGATAAACACTTGTTGCTACGCATGTGCAGCGTTTTGTTTCGCCAGTATTGCCAGATCGGTTTTTCTGACTTTATTCACCGAACTTTATTGTCAGAGTTAGTACACTAATAATTCAAAATGCATCGCAGTAGCGATCAATACAAAATTTTCCAGTACAATTAATGCATACTGATCTCACTAATTTATATATATAGTTGCTTTGTATTCCCCCTTCCCCGTATAAAATCCTACAGGTGGTTTTAGAGAATACAGCTTTTTTTCGGGTTCATAAATATATGTCAAATCATTCACAATATGTTCGATTTCCTCATCTGTGTATTAAATGGAATGATTTATTCTTTTTATGCCGAAATCATTAAGGCAAATGTTTTTTACTTAGCAAGTGTCTCAAGCAATGCAAGAACTGCAGCGGTATGATTTGCTGGTCCACGAAAATAAAATTAAAAGTTTTAAAATCTTTGTTATAGGAAAGATTCTGAGAGTGATTTCTTAACAAGCTCAAGGTTAAAGTATCGAAAAAAGCCAAGTTCAGTAACGCTTTTAAGGGACAGAAATTTCAAAGGAAAGGGATGTAGAGGCTGTTAGACCAAGGGTCGGCGAATTTTTGGAGAGAAGAGCCAAGTTGTGAGTGAAACGAGATAATTAATGTGTCAAAAGAGCCTTTTTGCACAAAAAAAAAAACATTTTTGAAAATACGCGTTCAATACGCAAGAACTAGGGTAGAGTGAAGGGTAACACTAGTAAACAAGAGTAAGGGGAGCAACTAGTAGCATTAAAGATTGAGAATTTTATATTATGTTGTGTTGTTATTACTTATTCCATTGATCGACCGTAGCATCAGATCAAAACTTACAAAATTCATCGTGCCAAGGGACTTATTGTACGCCTGACGTTAGCCTTAACTTTGAGCACCATGCAGGCGACAGTATTATGCGACTCGGTTCCACCTCAATTTTCAGGGAGGACACCCTGGGGATGGTCAGAAGGACTCCTACCTATCTTCCTCTTCCACTAGCCTCACAAGAAGACATGTGGCTCGACGGCTATATAGAGTCCCCGTGCCGCAAAGGCACTATACATTTACAAACATCGATGGAGAACAATTTCATACAGAAATCGTAAGTCGAATCTATAATTGTACATGCAAATAATATAAGTTTTAATAGATAATTATAAAGGAAAAAAGATAAAGGAAAACAATACATTTTAATTGCTAGATTAGACCGATATTCAATAACTAGAATAATTTTTAGTAGCTAAAATAGATAGATATTTAGTTGCTGCATTAACTTTTAATAGATAGATTATTACATAGATATTTAGTAGCTAGAATAGAAAGATATTTGTGTGAGCTAGGATAATTTTAACAGCTAGAATAGATAGATATTTAGCAGCTAGAACAATTTTTAGTAGCTTGATAGATATTTAGTAGTTAGAACAGATACATATTTAGTAACTAGAATAAGTTTTAGTATCTACAGTAGATAGCTAGAATCAAAACAGCCGGCGGTTTGACGACCATGGAGATCTTTAATTCATATAAGAGACTGGTTATCCTTTTTGGTGTTTCTTATTAGAGACTGATATGTAAAATTTTACCGTGATAGAAGAAAATAAATTAACATTTCAGTAAGTTTCTTTAACTCTCTCTCTCTCTCTCTTTACCTACAAAAACTAAATCTTCAAAAAATCAAATCAGTTTTTTTTTCATATATCTTTCTCTCTTTAGTGCTTTTTCGAATTAAATATATCTCACTCATCTTTAAACTTATCATTTTAAACATAAGCATCATTGTGCACTTATCAAAAAATAAGTTTTAAATTTTTGTAAACGTTAGTAATAGTTAGTTTTTTTCATGGGTTGAATCATGGACGGGCCCACCTATATATTCATACATTTATACATTACACTTATGCCAATCATTTTGTTAGATATTTTTCATATTTGTTTTAAAATCGTTTAAAATTTTTTGTTGTACTTACTTTCCGCTTGTCCATTCTAATTGCTCTTTCCTGAAGGGGAAAAGAAAATTATTATGAGTGGATTTATATACTTATTTTTAAAAAAATGAGATACTCACTAACATATTTTGAATATACAGATCGATACATAAGTCATACAAAATTTGAATGTTATGCAAAAATCCTTTTTTTGAACTTTAAGGTGTAGAAATGTCTATCTAAAATTTCTCAGGTTTGGAAATAGTGTAGAATTCCACAATCTATGTGCTCTTTTTCAATTCCTACTTTTAGGTCACACTCTTTATATATTTGTTTGTTTGTTTGTTTGTTTATTTATCTTGGTGGAACTTTCGATCGTTAATAAAATATATTTTAAAGCTCTCAATTGAGCTGAAATTTTATATACATGATTATTTTGGATGATAACTCAATAATTTAATTATAATTAATAAAATTAATTGATTAAAACTAATTATTTAAATAATTACAAATACAGCCACGTTAGCGACTTAGCGACCATTTTGGCGACTTGTGTCAAAACTTGAAAAGGTTTTTTTCTCACGTGCATTCCTTTGAAATGAAATTTATATACACGATTGTTTTGGATGACATACGATACTTTAAATAATTAATAATCAGCTAACGAGGCTTATGGAGTGGACCCGTAATTTTGAACCATTTAATGATGGAACACCTGATGGCAACCTCTAAATCAAATTTCCTTCCATCGAAGGGAAATTTTACTCGAAATTTTTTATATTACTTTTTCTTAATAATTTTTTCTTTACTGTCTACAAAAAACTTTATTTTCTCATTTCACTCTGATTTCTCATTCACTCGATAATGGACCACATTATTTAGCACCGGTTCGGGTATTTCATGCATCAATAAGAAACGAAAAATTAAAATTTAATTTGTATGTAATTTAACATCGAGATAAATTAATTGTGTCATTTTAATCAAAACCTAGAGATTAAAATTTCTTTTTGAGCCAATTAACATTGTGTAAATTATAAAATTTTTATAATTACGATTTTTAATAAAATTTTTTCTTTAAAATGGTTTTTCAAATATTTTAAAATTTTTTACTCTGTTTTATTTATCTGGGAAAATTTAGAACAAATACTACGCAGTTTGTTTTACTCCAGGAATCGAAGAAATTAAAATTTACGAAGGAAGTTAAGGACATCGAAAGTCATTTGGTGTCATGTTTTATATCAAAACCAGAGATTAAAATTTCACTTTTTAGCCTTTTAACATTGTGTAACAATTATAAATGACTTTCAATACGATCTTAATGAAATTTAGTTCTTAAATAAATTTGATTCATTCACATATTTTTTTTAAAAATTTTTAACTGTGTTATTACAATGTTTATATGAAAATTTAAACAAATGCTTAGCGCAGTATAGCCGAAATTGGCTCTTGCACCACAATAAACCTCACAATCACTCCCTCACTCACTTAAATAGCCCCACAACCTGAAGGTCGACTGAACATGATGCCCGTGCGATCTTGCAACATCGATCAATCTTTCTGCCCTCACCAAAGATAGTCAACAGGAATCATTTTATTGGATTCACATAGTATGGATATTCACCATTCTGTATGTAGTATATTTCACACGAAACATCTCTTGGATTTAATTTGGGCTCGTCTAAAATTATTTTTGTTAAAAAAAAATCCTGCCTTTATTGTGAGCTTATTCTTGTAAACTGAACTTCTTTATCATCACTTCTTCCTTTTTTTATGAATTTTTAAAATTTAACCCTTTTAACACAGTGCTTCTCAAACTTTCCATATTTGAGACCAAATTTCAGTCATAACTTTCACGCACCCTCCCTCATACAACATCAATGTATTGAATGCAATATTAATGTACTTCGATGCAAAGGCTACCATGCGACTTTAATACTATAAACTGCCCATTGTTATATTTTGTATATCACAAGCCCATGGAACCCACACTAGTAATTACTAAATTTGCATTTAATTTAGTATTGATAAATCAATTATTAAATACTTTTTGCCGCACTGATATATATATTTATATGTATTATCTTATATCAGTGTAAGTATGTATTTTATTTTTTATTATGTCAGAATGTATTTTGTTTTGCTTCCTTTCGGTATAAACTATTTATTATTTTAAATCTTTTATTTTGGACTTTTCGATATTCTCGTGCCTCTCATGTAGTGGTATCATGCCCTTCCTCCCCCCCCCGGAAAAAAGGGGTGCGCCCCCCAGTTTGAGAAACGCTGCTTTAACAGTTTGTTTCTTTTTCCATGCCATATTATGTCAAAAAATAAGCATATTCTTTGTAAATATTTTTAAGATAAAATCAATTATCAAAACTCAAATCAGCAGTCAGAAATGTTATAAATATTGAATTTAAGCAATTATGCTTATTTTTATTTTCATTGAAAACATATATTCCCTTAAAGTTGCCTTTTTTCCAAAGAACTAAACGAACTCAAAACAACACTTTACAAAAATGTATATTAGATTTAAAAAGATAATATTGTACTTACAGTTAATTATTCTCTTAAAATTCGGTTTTTGAGAGGTAAATTTTAAAACAGGGAGGCAAGCATAGTCCAACATCGCAATCGGGACAGAAATATCGTGTTTCATTTTTCATCCATTTTCCAAAATCTTTTCTTTTCGAAAAACACACAAAACACTGCCGTGTTGGTCTCAATTTTTTGTTGGTGGGAAGAATCACTTCTAAAAAAGTTTTTCTTCTGTCAATCGTGAGACTTGGCCAAATTCCTGGTCGTCCTTTTTTTTCTCATTTAACGCCCCATTTCTTTCAATAAGGCGATCTATAATATCAAGCCTGAAATTTAAATGAGATAATTTTCCTCCCAGTTTCAGATATAAAACGAAAGCATTCTACATTGATGTATCTAAAAGATGGAAGAATATTTTTTGCCTTTTTTTTTGTTGTTGTTGTTATTGGGTAATTTATGAGATGCTGTGTGATTCATTCTATCTACATCACAAAAGAAGTCCGGTAGCATACTTTCATTACTCTCCAGAATCATTCATAGGAATTTCAGACTCACTATCTAAATCATTATCAGAATTATTTTCTTTATGAGCCTTTCATAATCACTCATTTGTTTTCTATTTTAAGCTACAAATTTAAAAGAAATAGTGTTCATAGCTTGCGGTATACCGGTCTAGTAAATAGAAAACCCGCGTCTTATCTAGTCTAAAATAATGAAGTAAAACCTAACATTGAAACCGGTTTAGACATTTTTTTTTTTTTGTAATCCTACCTTTACTCGACTATTAGAGACATCTGTTAGAAACATTGCACACTAAATGAGACAAAAATATGGGCAAATCAGAGTATTGGAGAGGAAAAAGTGGGGCAAATCAGGAAATTGCCATTTCAAGTGCCCCGGGGTGTTC